>OW679194.1:262826240-262958944 GCA_940337035.1 Agriotes lineatus | reverse complement strand
CAGAAGTGAAAACAGCGCCACTTTTGCGTTCAATAGAGAAACGGAGCAGCATGTGAAAGGTTTTATCGTCTTTTATGTTGGTATTTGTCAAAATGGATCCTTTTAAAAACATATGCAGAGTTTTTCTTCTGGCCAAACCTATATTTCAATAATGTCTGCTGCTATAATCGCAAATAGAATTCCTAGGCTCCGTTATAAACCTTGACAAATCAAAACTATACATATACATGTCAGATTGTCAGATCTCACAAAAAGGTGCTGGTGCTAGTTTAATTGCTGCATTAAGAGGCATTTTTGCATATGAGCATACTTCAATGTCGAAGTAGGGTGGCCTCTTACGGCGTCGTGCCGCTGTACTAGGTCACCGCCCACGTGTTGGTAAATTAGTAAATTATTTGAACATCCGTAAAACTTTAGATTTGTTGATATCACGATCTTGGCCATTCTTTGGCTAAGCCAACTAGATAATGTAAAACTCCTGTTTTTTGTGCATATTAATATCTCTCTTCGAATGGATCACTCTGTATATCTAAGAAAAATTTGTAAGTTAAAATGTTCGCACTGCAGTCTATGAATAAAAATTTCACTTGGGATGATCTGTTGAATTATGCAAAATACCAATTAACATTGAAAGGGGGAAGAACTATGTTATTTAAAAGTTTAAAATCAGTGTGAAATAATTATAAACTGAGACATTCCCTACATGACCTATTGTTACTAGTATTTAATATCACATACCTATGTAGTAAACGGTGCATATACTTATAATAAATCGAATCGTAATTTACCTACCTTTGCTTCATACTTTTATGTAAGTACCTACTGTTATTACTGGGCATATTATATGATAACATAAATTTGTTTATAATTTCACAATTTACTTATACTGATTCTTATCGTTTTGTATATAACCTTAACTTCGCACTAAATACAACTATGATTAATAATCGATAATAATCACACAATTTGTTATATTGCAGACCATGTCTTCATACATATCAATATATAAAAATAACAGAAACCATCATTTATTTTATCATTTTATTGATTTAAAACGTAATCGTCTTCGTTAAATGTTGCCTTAAAGATTTTTCATTTGCTGGACAATTTACAGATTTAGCTATGTTATGACATCTGATATTTGTATACATTTTTATGATTAATTTAGTTAATACGAAGGTCAAGCTAAATTTATTTAAAATACCTATCGAAAACGGTTTCATATTTTTTTTGGGTTTTATTTTAAATGTGCTCAAAGTAATTCCCTTCAGCAATAGTACACACGACTATTCCGTTCTCTTACTGCTTAAAAGTTGCCAATCAACTTCTTTACGAACTCCTTCAAAACAATCGTGAACTGCGGTATCAATCTCTTCCTCTGACGAAAACCTACCTGCAAATTTTTTAAGCCCAGCATTTATGCTCCATCACCCCAAAATATCGAGAAATGTGCACAATCAACGTGTCATCATATCAAAGCAATTTTCATATTTCGTAAACATTTGCAGAAATTGCGGTTCTGCATATCATGCTTTAAAACAAGCAAATACATATTTTTACTCGCTTTAAATATTAAATAATTTTTATTCGCAATCACATTGTAATGTGTCAATTTCATGACATGACAGCAGCTGGGAACTAGATGATTACTTGAAACTAGCCAGGAAATTATTACATACCCCGAAAAATATTACATAACTGAAGAGTGGGGTGTTTCCATGGTAACAAAACATTGAGTGGGTTGTTTTCATGGTAACAAAAATATTAGCTACATCAAGATATCTATTATTCAGAATTCAATTGTAGTTATTTTTAAAATTAGATGATTGCAAATAAAATAGTATACATACCACGGTGGAAAGTTTCATCCCTGTCTCGAGATAAAGTTAACCTCGACGCTACGCGTCTCGGTAAACTACCTAATCTCTCGACAGTAATGAAACACTTCCCACCTCGGTATGTAATATACTATTACGTAGTTACACACTCGCCTATTTGTAGGTAACCGAATCATATCTTTGATTTCGTATAGCAAATTTGTTACCGTTTGTTTAAACGACAACGATAAAAACATTCTCCGTTCAATTATCTCATCAGATGCACTGGAGCTGCGACGCTGCGAGTGCTTAAAAACATGCTATCTAGCAAGTAAACTCGACGCAGTTTGGGGTTATGTGGTTACTTGACAATAGGTTTGTTCGTTTATCCTGCATGAATTAGAATTCAGTTCAGGTTTGTGACGTCAGCAATTCAGAGTAGTGCTATTACATACAAAGAATTAGCTCGGTATCCGACGAACGGTTTTAGTTCAGTTTAGTTCAGTTTAACCTACAAATCTATCAGCTGTTTTTGAGTATCGAAATTTACGAACATAACATAACCTATTATTGTCATGTCATTGTCATTTGCATGTGCACGGTCTGTTTGTGAATTGGTAAAATCGCACATCTCACATTTGTAAATTGTATTATTTAAACTTTCAATTTTTGTTACAATTGAAAAACTACTAACGAGAACGAGCGCATAACAAATATAATAACTTTTCTAACCTATAAATCTATCAGTTGTCACTGCTCTTTTACCGCCGTGTCCGTTGTGCGCATGTCTGCATTGTTTGCACCGTGGGCTGCCGGCGTGCAGGAAATTCAGGTTCACTGCAGCTGCACTGCAACCAACGAACACGATGCATTCTAATTCAATTCATGTAACGAACGCATTTACTGCAGAACGTGTAAAAAGTGCAGCATTAATTCATCAAACGAACAAACCTAATGTCAAGGCGTCACAAGACATGATTCATAAATAATGATGCCATGATAATTCATAGATTGTTAGAAAGTATGTAGCACAGTGTGAGCGTAATTGCCTGGGGATTGTATTGTAGGCAACACATTGTACGAATAGGTTTTAACTATTACTGGTAAGATCTATCACTAGAATTGATTGTACCAGTGGTGGCTAAATAATTCCAAAAATTTATAGCTTTATAAGTAATAATTTGCAGCAAATGAGCAGTAACAATAATGAGCCATTAAATTAAAGGCATCATGCTCTTTCCTAATAACCATCGTATTACAAATGCTGTAAGAAAAATGAAATAAAATTATTCAATATTCTAACCCATAAAACATATCTGTCAAAACTTGTAACCAGAAAGTTGGGGTGATACACCAGCGAGAAACATGAAAGCAAAATATTACTAGGATTTAATTCAAAATGTCCCGCTCTTTCCCCACTTTTTAGTAATCACGCTGTACTACGTTTTATTAATTATGCGTTAAAATAGCGATACACATAATACGAATTCATAGTTTTAAAAGCGCGCTTCTACATTCTAGAAGCAAACCACAACTGAGTGTCGAATACTCCTATGGCACCATCTTGCCCGCTGCCCTGCACGCGGAGTTATATTTAATGCCTCCTAATTTTTGGATCTGAAATCAGCGCCACTATCATATTTAGTTGAAACTTGCCGTCTTCCCGAAGCGCATTGCACCGCCATCTCGTGCTAATGTAAAAGTGGCGCTGTTTTCATTTCTGGAAGTTGCTGCAATAAGATACTAATTTCTATAAGAAAATTTGTCTATGACGCATTAAGATGGCTTTTCCGGCATCGCAGCATTAAAAAATTGCTGCGCTAAAAGCCGCTTTTAATGCTGCACTGTCGCAGTAAAGGGTATGTTTCCATTATAATAATAATAATAATAATAATAATAATATTTATTCCATTATCTACACATGTACATATATTTACAATTTATAATATAATGGAATCTTAAGGTGTAGTTCAGTAGCCTGTTTTTCAACTCCACCTTAAATATGCTATAAAAAAACTTAATTGAATTTCGTGCCTAAAATACCTTTTAAACTTATTTTATTTTTTTTGCTGTTGATGAGAAAGAGCAACTGAAATAATTGCAAACAAGCAGACAAGAACCACGTGAAGCACACTGGTTTAAAAAAAATGATAATTACTGATTATGAAATAAGTATTTAAAAAGAGCCGGTTTAAATCTTCGCAAAAATAAATTTTTCAAGGGTTTTGGCAAGTTATTTATCGTTTTCGCGACAGTGTAGGAAAATTACCTTTGGAAAAGAGCCAACCTGTGTTGAGGAACTGTCAGAGTCCATTTATGCCTCAGATTTAAATTATGTACATCTGTTCTGTAGGTAATTTTATTGTAAAGGTAAGCTGGTTGCTTTTCTACAACAATTTTCATAAATAACGAGGAACTCTGAAGGAGTCTTCGGTTTTTCATGTTCAGCCACCCAGTGTCAGATAATTTATATGAGATGTGCTCGTATTTTCTAATCCCATGAACATATCTCAAGCAGGCATTTTGGACTCTCTGGATTCGTTTACTTGAATCTAGATCCAAACAGGAATCATACACTTCAGAACAGAACGTGAAATGTGATAAAACAACAGTTTCACAAAGAATCGATTTTACTGCTTTATTGAGATATGATCTGTGAGGGTACAGCATTCTAAGATTACAGTATGCGTTTTGAATATATTTAAAAATTTGTTTTATATACCTAAAGCTATTATCTAACATGAGACCTAGGTTTTTTGCTTCATCGACAACTGGTATAATTTTATTGTCAATGTGAATATTAAGTTGATTTTTCTTAACCTCACATTCATGTTTATTTCCAAATATCAATACACAACATTTTTCAGGATTTAAAATTAAAGCATGTTTCCGGGTTGCGTCTGCGAGAGAATTCAGATCATTATTAATAATAGCAACTGCATCATTAAAATTTCCTGGTGGAAAGGAGTAGTAAACCTGTGTATCGTCTGCATACATATGAATGTTGCAGATTTTAACATAATCATGAAGCTTAATCGTATATATAGAGTACAACAATGGACCAAGAATTGATCCCTGTGGAACCCCTCTTTGATAAATTTCAACTTAGATAAGCGTCCATCGACTTTAACTTGTTGGCCCCTGTTGGAGAGATAATTTCTCATTAATAGAAGAGCGTTAGGACTAAGACCAATGTAGTATAATACAGCTAATAGCAATTCATGATTTATGGTATCAAAAGCCTTACTAAAATCTAAAAGAGTCAATACTGTTAATTTTCCATCATTGGATGCAGTTAGAATATCGTCTGTTATATTCAAAAGAGCAGTAGCACAACTATGAAATGGTCTGAAGCCTGACTGTGAATCTGATAAAATATTATGAGCCTTTAAATGCTGACATAATTGCATATTAAGAATTTTTTCTAATAGTTTGGAAAGAGCTGGTAATATACTAATTGGCCTCAGATCCTTATACGTTTGGGGATTGCTTATTTTGGGCAGTGGAATTACAACTGCGTTCGTCCAACAACTTGGAAAACCGCATTCCGTTAAACAATAATTTAATATATGTGTTATAAATGGCAGTATATATGGACAACCAAGTTTAATCATGTAAATTGTTATTCCATCAACACCCGCTGCATTGCTATTTATACTTCGAACTAGTTTATCAACTTGGTCAACATTAACAGTAGTAAAAGAAAGATTTTCTGTTGTAAGTACGTTATCACGATAATATTTAATAAGCTGTTGATCCGGATGTATATTGGGTATGGAATCTATAAAAAAGTCATTTATTTGCTGTGGATTTTTAAGCGTTTCTGGTATAGAATTTTGCTTATTAACATTTATATTTATCGATTTTAGTTCTTTCCAAATGCAATTTACACCCCCATTTCGAAGTTTAAAGTCGAAGTACGCCTTCTTTTCATTCTGAATGGCTAGATTAGTAAAGTTTCGCAAGGATTTGTAATATTCCCAATGCATAGGATTTTTAGTCTTGCTGAATTTAGATTTTGCCTTGTTTCTTAATTTCATTAATAGCTTAATATTATCCGTTCCTGCTTTAAAACCGATCGTGTAATTTAAAGTCATTCAAGCTGCGGCAGCGAATTGTCCGGGCTTGTTTGTATTGCATTGTTTCTCACGAGCCTATTTAGTTTCTTTGGGACCTTGCAATTCATTGTAAATCATTTACAACCTACATATCCGTCGAAATTTTGGTATCAGGTCAGGCTTATTTCTGTTCAGGGTGACGTAATCTATACTCGTACGCAGCTCAGCTGCTTTCTTTCGTAGAATTCTTAACGCCGTTAGGGACTTTTGATACTATTCGGTCTAGCGAACAAATTGTCAAAAGGAAGAAAATTTTAGTAGAACTCTTGTTATTCTGTGCATTATATTTCTGACTTCAGACCTTAATACTGCTTTCCTTTTCAAAGGCAGCTTTGTTTCAGTTTAGCGATAAGGCAACTTAAACGCCTGCACAAGGCCGACGTGAAGTTTCTTTCCTGGAAATTAGATTGTAATATGATACCTTTTCTTAGCTTCTTGAATTGCGCCCCTCGCTCGCTGAAAGCGCTGATTTGGCTGTCGAAGGTTCTAGAGTTGTTCGTGTTAATTGTTCCTTGTTTCTTTTGCAAGGCTGGCAGGTTCTTTGTTCTGAAGGAATAAGATCATTCTGCGCGGGGGTGACCATCGTTTTTACCGCGCGTTTCTGAATTAATTGGCATCGAGCTGTGAACCAGAACTAACGTGCAAATTTTGTCGCCCCCGGGCCGCGTGCTGCGGTCCGGGGAACTTTCTGTGAACGCAGTGTAGTTTAGTGTCCACGTTATGTGAACTTTGTGATCTTCACGTACGCGGGCTAAGGGCGATGTTTCGTTAAGCTGTTTCGAATTATTGGCGAGGCGCCTTCTATCGGCTTTTGCCCTCCAGCAAGGAGTGGAAAAGCAAGTTGCACCCTTTTGCACCTTCAACAAAGGTGTCCTTATAAGCCTACAATACTTTTCATATCAGTGGAAAAAGTTTCGGCAAATCTGTTGCGAATTCTGTGAAGCCGTGTTAATTCGAAGTTACCCGTCGCCCGCCGCTGGCTGCCATCCTTCTTCGTGGGGTAAACCGACCCTCTGGCCCTCCGTACCGAATTGGCCCCTGTACACCCCTTTCGTTCCCATTTGGGGAGCCCGCTACACCTCTGCAACGTCTCACCGGCCTTCGACGAGGCGGAGTTCGTAACTATCGCCAACCCCAAATAACATGCTGACAGCTCTCAGGTAGGATCTGTTTATTGTTTCTACAGCGTAACTGACGTGCCGAGTTGAGTGGCGTCTATAATTTTATTGTGTGTTTGCCGAGTGTTCATAAACATTGCGCCCGTTCACTCAAGCCTATAATTTGATGTATGTGTTATCAATCAGGGGCTTCACCCCGGTTATGTACTTCGTGTTGCCCAGCGTGTAACTATATATTCCTTTTCTTAGACAATAGGGTAATTGTTTTTTTTTTGGGCCCCGATATTTCATGTGAATATTTGTGCCACTTTAATTCTTTCAATAATAAACTTTATTAAAGTTCAACCTATTCTTTTAGTGAATGCGAAACCTTCCTGGTATGGGTCTTCAACCCATTTAGCATGGCAAAGGCCACATGTAATTAATTTGTAAAGACGACAGCATGTCCTTGTTGATAAGTGAACCCTAAGAACTGGGGTTAGTGTCAGTCATTGCGTTTTTATGTTAAACTAGGCGGGTGGCCAATCAAGGTAAGTCATTTGCTTCGTGGCCACCTGTGTGTTGAAATCTGAGGACTCGGAGGAAGCCCGGTGGACATCGCCGAGGTGAATAGCGGCGAACCTGGAGGACTTCTACATAGGCTACGTGTATTGTTCTTGGTTCTAGACACGTCAGCCACCCCTAACCAGAACCAAGTGGCGCTCAGGCATTTCTTTTTCTGTTAAGCAATCCATCAGGGTAAGTGCCGCCGGTTTTTCTTTGAGCTTTCGAACCACGCCTTCCCGACTGCGTTTAGTGCGAGTAACCGGAGCAACAAAATCTGCTCCAGCACATTAAGATCTGTGTTCTTTTTAGTAAAACCGGCGAACCCTGTAGTTTGTACCCGTTTTTTAACAATCAATACGACCTATGTCGATATGATGAATTAATACCGTAACAGGCTACCGCTTACTATGCCATCGATGATTCAATGAAAGTTTGTGGTCGACAACTTTCGGATTTTATACCACTTCCACAAATCAGCTACACATTGCCGTTGTTGACAATTCTCAAAACCACCAAGCTGAAGGGAAAAGTATGTACAGAACCCTGATTTCCCTTCAAAATTGGTGCAATTGTTATGCTATTGAGAAATTTAGATATAAAGAGTGGCTTCTGCAATGGGTCTAGGTTAATTGTACAACATATGGGCAGATGTATTCTTGGTTGCTCAGTTGCATGCGGGGTAAACAAGGAAAAGTATGTATTGATTCCAGGTATCACTTTATGCCCATCTGATACCAATTTGCGATTTGTATTAAAGCGTAAACAATTTCCTTTCTTTTGCAATGACAATAAATAAAAGTCAGGGGCACGCGTTCACTAAAGTTGGTTTGTATCTAAATATTCCTGTATTTTCACATGGGCAATTACATGTTGCTTTTTTTCGAGTAAAAACTATGAACGGATTGAAAGTAGCAATGAAATGAATTTGTGAAATCAGCTGTAAACAAGTTCGGACATAATGCTGTGTGGACAAACGATGGGGTCATCTTTGTCAAGGTAAACAATTTGATTAGAAAAATTAATACGTATAGTGAAATAAATGCTCTTTCAACCTGATTGTGTGCAGTGAACGCGTGCACTGATAACTTCTACGTCGATTAGATACGCTCATACTCGCTAGTATAAGTATTAATTTTGATTATTATTTATTTATGTTTACATCTGTGAAACCGAACTGTACGAGCAATTATAATAACACCGGTAATTTAGCAGTAGCGCACTTGAATATTTGGTCACTTGTTCCCAAATTAAATTACATACAGACTCTTGCAGCTGATTACGATATATTATTGCTATCCGAAACATATCTTAGCTCTTATATAGACAACAAGACCGTTTACATACCAAATTATAATTTAATTCGTAAAGATAGAGCTACTCATGGCGGTGGTGTTGCTGCTTACATAAGAAATGATTTAAATTATAAAATAATTGAAACCAATGATGAGATTGAACAGCTATGGGTTTCTGTGAAAATAAAATCTAATTTACTGGTATTTGGTGTAGTATATAGACCTCCGTCTACTAGTTATAAGACCTTTACTGACAATTTGGAGCTCTCGTTTACATTATGTGCATCTCTATCTGATAGTGTTTTTTGTTTGGGTGATGTAAATATTGATATGTTAGACTGTGCCCATCCAAGCACTAGGAATTTTTTTGAATTTTTGAATTGTCTTAATTTGTATCAGCATATCACAACTCCTACTAGAGTTACACAAGATTCACAGTCTCTTATTGACGTTATAATCTCCAGTAATCCATCTTTAATAAAACATTCCGGTGTTCAACTGAATTCGGAATCTGATCACGATATAATTTACTGTGCCATTAATGTAAGTGTACCCAAACAACCTCCAGTAGTAAAAACCTTTCGAAACTTTAAATTTTTTGATAAATATTCTTTTCATAATTATTTCCAGTTACTCCCATTACAACAAATATACTACGTAAATGACGTTAATGAAAAACTATTTATATTAAATACTAATTTAATTAATATTTTTGAGAAACATGCACCCTGGAGAACAATAAAGTTTACTAAAAAACCAGCACCTTGGCTGACAGACAATATTAAATTAATGATGAAGATGAGAGATAAAGCTAAAATAAGATTCAAAAAATCTAAAAATGTAAATCATTGGGAATATTATAAATCACTCCGAAACTTTACGAGCCAAAGTATAATAAATGAAAAAAAAGCCTACTATTTGCACAAAACTAAAAGTCAAAATTCAAAACAAATTTGGCAATCTCTTAAAACTTTAAATATTCAGAATTCCTTAAATTATAAAATACCTGAAAATCTATCTCAACCGGATGAAGTAAATAATTATTTCATTAACAGCGTACAAACACTTTCAGTTGATTCAGAAGTTAATAGTTATTATTTAAAAAATAAACACATAAATGTAACTGGCGAATTTAAATTTGAAACTGTAACGGAAGAAACAGTTACTAAATTAGTAAAACAAATCAAAACAAATGCAACTGGCTCAGATGGTATAAATTTAAGAATGATCGATTTATGTTATCCCTTAATTAGTAAATATTTAACACACATTATTAATGCGTGCCTTACAGATATGGTTTTTCCAGACTGTTGGAAGATCGCGTTAGTTTCACCTTTGCCAAAGTCTAGTGATCCACAAGATTATTCTGATTTTAGACCTATTAGTGTCCTTCCAACTTTTTCAAAAGTTCTGGAAAAGATTATGAGTGATCAGATGAGATTTTATTTGAACAATTTTAATTTAATTCCTGAAAATCTATCAGGTTTTCGTCCATCTCATAGTTGTACCACCGCTCTTCTCAATATAACAGATGACATATTACAGGCAACCGATAACGGTAAAGTCACTATTCTTACACTTTTAGATTACAGCAAAGCATTTGACTCTATTAACCATGAATTGCTGTATTCTATATTTCACTATCTTGGATTTGCACCTAATGCAATAACGTTACTTCGAAGTTATTTTAATAAACGATATCAATGTGTAAAAATCGATAATAGAATCTCTAAGTCCCAGCAAATACTTCAAGAAGTGCCGCAAGGTTCGATTTTAGGCCCGTTACTATATACCATTTACACTTCAAATTTTCCTAATTATATCAAGTTTAGTAAAATTCATATGTACGCAGACGACACACAAATATATATATCTTTTCATCTTTCTCAACTTAATGCAGCCTTGGAACAATTGTCTGATGATTTAAATCGGTTGGCTGAGATGTCATCGAAACATGCTCTAATCCTTAACCCCAATAAATCTTGTGTTCTTCTATTTGGAAGAGATGCTGATAGGCCTGATATCCAAAGTATGGTACGCGTCGCAATTAATAATACTAATCTACCTCTCAAAAATAGTATGAAAAATTTAGGTTTGATATTAGATAATAGGTACCTTTAGATACAGGCAACATATTAATAAATGCATACAAAAAGCTTACATTAGTTTAAAGCTGTTATATCCCCATAAACATTATTTGGATCCATCAATTTAAAAAATGTTGTGCGAATCATTAGTGCTTTCTCAGTTCTCTTATTGTTCAGAAATATTTTTTCCTAGCCTAGATTCAATACAACGTATTCAAAATGCATGCTTAAGATTTATCTACGGTATGCGTAAATATGACCATATATCACACAAATTATCTGAATCTAAGTGGCTTAATATGAAAGACAGGCATTTGCTTCGCACAGCATCGTTATACCATAAAATTATCTTTGAAAAGAACCCACCTTATTTATATAATAAAATTCAATTTAGAACTGATGTACATCATTTAAACTTGAGATTCAGGGGTCTAATTACTCCTCCATACCATAGAACAGCCTTATTTGAGAGATCCTTTCAATACAATATCAGTAAAGTTTACAATAACCTCCCAGAATCATTAAAACTTTTAACGCCATCACTGTTTAACAAAACATACTCAAAATTTTTGTCCAGCCAATGTTCGGAAATTTAACCAAAACAAAGGTTTATGGTTGCTTGTACATTCAGGTTTTTCAGACAATTATATTACTTTGTCGTGTTATACTACCCTAAACAAAATATTTAGGCATTACATTTATAGTGTTAGTTAATTAATCGAGGTCCAGTTGAAAAGCGGTATAATACTGAACTGGTCCTCGTGTTTCCACTGCTCTACGATACCTATTTTTTTAAATTTTTTTTTGAGTGTTAATTTTTAATTGTAGTTGATGGTGGAATAAACACATTATTATTATATTATTATTAAAGGTGGTGAACGGCATACAAAAAATACACAGGCCTGCAAATTGAAATTTTTTGATTTTTTTTTCACCGTAATGGGTGAATCGTATGTATTTTGGTGCGCTGAGTCCAAATATGACCTCAGTTTTTCTCCAGCACGTAGGGATTTTCCGCAAAATGAAAAAGAGAGTTATGCAAAACCCGCAGTACATATAGGTAAAAATGCATTTTGAAATAAAAAAAAATATATTACTAGTGGTTTATTTACATTTTTAAATACAATTTGATAAAAATAATATGTAGTATATACAATAAGGATTTATAATTCTTTATAATATCTACATCTTTTTCCCCCAAAACTCCGTTTTGAGCTTTTCCGTTTGTGTGGGATGTCTAAAAGTTCTCTATGAAGCATCCAACAGTAGTCCCCACCATATTCACATCCCATCGTCCTTGGTACCTCCGTTCCATTTCTTTGATGTCTTGGTGGAACCTCTCGCCCTGCTCTTCACTTACGGCACCAAGGTTTTCTGGGAAATAACTCAAATGGGAGTTCAAAAAGTGAAGTTTCAAGCTCATGGAGCACCCCAAGGTTTTAAAACATTTCAACATTTTATTTACAATTTCTTCATAATCCGGGTCCTTATTGTTCCCCAAAAACTTAGTCACAACTTCTTTAAATGATATCCACGCCTCTTTCTCAGCTTTTTTCATCACCTTTTCAAACTGATTGTCTTTCATTAGTTTCCGAATGTCCGGGCCAACAAAAACACCCTCCTTTAACTTTGCCTCAGACAGTCCCGGGAATTTCTTTTCAAGATATTTGAACGTTTCGCCATCTTTTGGCAATGCCTTGACAAACTGCTTCATCAGTCCAAGCTTGATGTGAAGTGGGGGTAAAAGCACTTTTTTGGCATCAACCAAAAACTCAAAGTGAACATTTTTTTCTCCAACCTTCAAAGTTCTCGTTGTGGCCAACTTTTTGGCTCCAGTGATGTGCTTTTGCCCGGCTATCCCACTCACATAGGAAACAGGGGAATTTCGTATAGCCACCTTGTTGTCCAAGCACCATAGAGATGACTTTGAGATCACCACAGATAGGCCATCTAAACTCCTTATATTTCAATTTATCAAGGATAAAAGCCATGTTGTCATACTTTTCTTTTAGATGCACAGAGTGCCCCACGGGTACAGAAGCGTATATTTATTGCCGTTGTGTAGCAAAACTGCTTTTAAACTTCTTTTTGACGAGTCAATAAAAAGCCTCCATTCATCTGACACATGTTGAATGTTAAACATTGACATCAACTTGGGAACATCAGAACAATATACAAGTTCGCCATCTTGAGAAAAATTTGACTCAAATTGTTTTTCTCTGCTTCTGTACCAAGAGAATGAAGTTCCAGATCTCAACAAGTTCTTTTCTTGAAGTCTAGAGCCCAGTAATTCAGCAGACTCTTTAGAAAGCCCTAAATCACGAACGAGGTCGTTTAATTCTTCTTGTGAAAACTGTTGGGGTCCACAGTCTTCGACTTGAAACTCATCATCCAAGTGCTCTGACTCGCTCTCTGATTACTCTGGCAAATCGTCAAAATTGTGTGGGGGCACTGGTACTGGAATACCGGGTCCATGAGGCACAGGCCGAAGTGCAGATTGCATGTTTGGGTAACATATATCTTTTTTATTTTTGGCATTGTACCCTTGTATGTTGCAAGAACAAAAGTAGCAGTCATCGCCGTGGTTTCTCGGCTCTCTCCAAATCATAGGCACCCCAAAACGAAAAGATTTCACCTTTCCTTTAGACCACATGCGAAGTCCTTCAACACAGCCTGAACACACTCCATGAGGGGCCCAAGATTTTTCTTGATCTCCGATCTTCACACCAAAATAGGCAAAGTACACTTTTTTAATAAACTCCGTAATACTTCGAGATTGTTTTTTTAATACAAGTTCGCCACAGATGTAACAGAAACTATCAGGATTATTAACACAAGCTCTTGAAGACATTTTGAAAGACACTTTAAGAATATTTAAATTGAAATAAACAAATCGAAGGACTACGAGGGGTATATATAGGGCAATGGGAAAATCCAGGTTTCATTTGTCAATAATGTTCACCACAATTACGCTAATTACCAGAAAGAATTTCTCCTATTTATTTATGTACTTTTAATAACAAAAACATTTATTACAGTAACATTGGAATCTGAAAACACCGAAGAAAAGCGATAAACCTTAATTGCATACTATTAAGGTAATGGGTTTCCATGATTCATACGCTGACTAATACTGTTAAATATACTAATTTTTATCATATTTCATAGTTTCTAATATAAAACTATGAAGCCGAATAGGAAAAACAACTTTTTTCGGCATATTCATAAATATACGCCTTAAGGTAGGCAATCCCGCAGAAAAATGCATTTTGCGGAAAATGCTTACGTGCTGGGAAAAAACTGAGGGCATTTCCGAACTCAGCGCACCAAAATACATAAGAATCACCCATTATTTTAAAGAAAAAAATTTGGTCGCAGACCTGTGATATTGTTTACAAAAAAATCTTCAAAACAAAATGGTAACTCCGATTTTGTGCATTACATTTCTTTGACCTAGCAACAACGTGCATTTGCGATACCAATAAATACGAAGAATTTGAGGTTAGTTATAGAAATATACCTAAAGGGATAAATGTAATGCAGGACATAGAAGGAGAAAGAACAATAAAGAAACAGTTTCGAGGAGGGGTACGCAGACACGATTTACAAGAAATGGCGTGGAAATTCTTTTTAGCAGCATCATTGAGAAAATACCTTTGCTAATGTTTTCTTTCACAGAAACACGTACTCCCAATTTACTAATAACAATAAAGAGGGAAAAATACATTTGAAGCAGAATCACAATTACTTTTTTCAGTTACTTACTGTCACATTTTCGTTACAAGTATTAATTGCTTTTGTTTTAAGATACAAGGACACTTCGCGATCACAAATAGAGAACGGTAAATCATATTTTAGGTTTCATGAATTGTCACAGAAAGAACACATTTTCTTTCAAGGGACAATATGAAACAAAATCAAAAT
Source organism: Agriotes lineatus (assembly GCA_940337035.1). Taxonomy (NCBI): domain Eukaryota; kingdom Metazoa; phylum Arthropoda; class Insecta; order Coleoptera; family Elateridae; genus Agriotes; species Agriotes lineatus. The sequence continues at coordinate 262,944,042 of OW679194.1, read as the reverse complement.
GTCTGTTGTTATGGTATTCGTAAAATAACACAGTTCAAAGACTGTTAAATATTACAGCATAATTTTGATTTACAGTAATACAAAAATATGTTTCTTACGGTTGTGATCCTGGCCGTTGAAAAAATTGTATATACACGGCAGGGCAGAACACCATTTTTCCCTCTGTGTATTTGTAGTGCTGGGCTTCGCCCTTGAGCTGCAAACGGACAGCTTGGGAAAAATTATCTTTTCTCTTTCTTATAAGGTACTATTTTTTCACATTGCCATTGGTGACATTAAAAAAAGTGACTTTTTGATACTTTTTTATAACCGGTCAAGATCATATTGGTTTCACCTAAAAATGAACTAAATGAATTAATAACAGATTTATCCATTTTCGAGTTAAAGTTTATTCTATAATGTATAATGGTTATGTATATTTATACAGTACAATAAACATTGCGCTTCCATACTTTGACCAATGTTCAACACATTGGAAAAGTGATTCTTCCATGCTCATGTAAAACTTTTACATTAGCTGGAAAACTTACTTTTCTTAACTTGTAGAACAATCTACTATTAATTCACTAGCGATTTAAGAAGAAAATTAATTCGCTAGCATATAAACATTATAAACATTTACTTATGGTTGCTATTATAGAGATAATAATAATAATTCCAATTTAAAATGACGAAGAAATAATAATTAGGTAACCGAGTTATTTAACAATAACAGTAACGGCGTAACTGAAAACTTGAGTTACCGCATTTGTATTTTTATGACGCTGAACGTCTCAACGGCTTAAACCTGAAAAGAAACACAGATTGCAGGCAGCTGAAAATTATTTCGGTGGCGCAAACAATTCTCACATATAATATCATAAGAGCATTAATTCTTTCCGGAATTTTGTTTTGAGTGCGTTCCAACAACGTCGTATTAATTAGGACGCCTTCCAGAGGCGAGCGTTTCCTTTCCAGAGACTTTCCATTTAAAAATGTATTTTTTGAAACTTTCTCCTTACTGCCGATCTTTAGCGTGCTTTTAAAACTTTCTTTAGTGCATCAAGAGTTATTAAATTTGTCGTACATTTTAAATGCGGCAAATGACGCTAGTTTCAGCTAGTTAATACATAATTAGTAAAAAGTACCAGATACGAAATTTTTTTAAAAATTGTCGTATTGTTCGCCCTGTAACTCGGAAAGTATTAGTCTGACTAAAAATTATAGAAATGATTTTGTAGCAAATGTTACTCTTTTAAAATTTTTATGGCAATTTTTTTTCCTAAAACCTACAAGAGCCGAGTTATATGCCAAAAACTGCTTTTGGCCGCCATTTATTCAAGATGGCGGTGCGAGTGGCGGTCGCTTGAGTTCGCAAACTTAGGGTCACACTTAGGGCCACCAAGCATACAATCGTGCCAAGTTTCAAAACTCCGCAACCGTTTGCAACCAAAAAAGTACCTCAGGACTGGACTAATAACCGAAAGCTTTACACTTTGGAGATAGAAAACATATCTTATCTGCCATAATATAACGGTTTCTTTCGATTTTATTTCACTTTAATGAAGGCCAAGCGAAAACAGGATTTTTTAATAATGTGAAAATAAATCTGTAACAGTACTAGTAGGCATGAATTTTCTTTAATTTATTTGAAAATAATAGTTTATAAAAATAGTGGACATATTGAATCATCGTTTTAAATTGCATATGTAACAATTATTTAAATAATTTTTTTTATTATTGTTGTATTTTCTAAATTCGTCAGCAATCGTCAAGGTCTAGAAAGGTATGCGCTAGAGCAGTTGCTTCACGTGATAGATTTTTTTACAAAAACACCATTCTCTGCATCGATTCATTTAACCATGCACGACTTTGAATTGGTACTATGTCCTTGAAGTAAAAGTGCTTCATTTCCATCTATAACAATTAATCTCTTCGACGGTACATTAATTATATAACGAATAAATAACGCTGTAAAAACTGTACCGTTTTCTTTGATTCACCGTGTAAATTGCGCTTGATTGATAACATTTAAAAAAATCTGTAAAGAGGTCAGAAGTGGAAGTTTTGAAAATAAAAATTTCGAAAACGACAAAAGTAAAAGAAGTGTTATTTCCTATAAAAATGTACTACAAATAATGTTTCTCTTATCACAGTTCTCCCTCATGGTAAACCCATAAAAAATGGAATTTAAATGTTCCTTCAAACGTTGAAATACCGCAATGAGAGATTACATTTTTGTAAAACAGGGATAAAAGTTTAAGCTATATGCAGAATATATTTTTTCTCTAAGAAATTTGGAATAAAGCAAAAATGGACAGAATTTAATTTTCTGAGGTGTTCACCCAGTATCTGTTGGGTCCAAAATGTAGGTACCTATTTTGAATGAGAATAAAAGTCTAAGCTATATAAAAAATATAATTTTTCACTAACAAACAATTGTGGAATTTAATTCTTTAAGATTTTCACTCTTGAACTGTTGGGACCAAAACATATTTTCGTCGAAAATACTGCATTTATATCTTTTTTCTATTTTGAGAACGAAAATGAAATACAACGTACGTAGAACGTATAAAATCAAGATTATAACCCTCCGAAAATATTAAACACTCCGCTTTGCGTCATACTTTAAACATTCCCTCATACTATCATCTTCTCATTACGCCTTTTAATACATAAATAACTATTGTGTTTGTAAATAAATTGTATTTATTTTCAAACTTCATAAAAGTGGCAACTTATGCGACTTGATTGAAGATAAATAATGCGTTATATTTACGTCGGCGGAGTAAAAGTACTTCAAAATTTGATTAGCTTTCGAATATTTTTGACATTGGATTTCTTGATTGTCGGGAACAGTAAGTCGAAAAGACAAGAAAGAAAAAGGAAAAATGAACAAGAAAAGCAAAATGAATATTTTGATCGAGGAAGAAAACAATGACGATGTTGCTTGCTTACAACGATCGAAAACCAATAAGAAGTGGATCTCATGTCAGAAATGCTATTCCTATAGTTACTGTGTGTGTGAGGGTGTTAATAATCGAGTAGAGCAATTCATTTGCAAACTTTGTGAATAAAATTTCTAGTTTGGGGAATGATATCCATGTTTTACTTATCAGTTTATTGATTTTTATGCTAGAAGTTGAATATGTTTTTAAATGTATTAGAGCTATCTTGCTAACCTGTTCACACTAATACAAAATTAAAATAACTTGAAAAGGTAAGATGTGCTGTAAGAGGAAGAGCATTTTTAAAAAAAATTGGAATACAAATTTGGAGAAACCAGTCTTTTAGAAAAAATCGGGCAACCGGTGCCGGTGGTAGATACTTTACTCTTACGTTTTTTTCCGTTTTCCGAGAAAATTTTATAATTTTCAAGCGTATCGATTAAATCGTCTGAGCTGCAGAGAAGACACAGGGAGACTCACAGACTGGCAAATAGACATCACCCCGCAAAAATTTTTTTCCGAATCGGAATACAGGAAAACGAATATTTACGCAAAAATCTCGAATCGGAAAACAATCATGACTACTATATTTAATTTTACGATGTAAAGTTAATTTGACGTTAATCCATTGCTGCTTAAAGAGGGGTTGGATTTAATAATAAAAGTAAATGAAGAACTTGAAGTCTTCCCCACAAATGTAAATTGTAATTTGTGGGGAAGACTTCAAGTTCTTCATTTACTTTTATTATGTAAAATTAAACCAAAAAACATCACAAAGTAAGAACTATCTTAAAAAATAAAAAGAGATTAAGCGAAGTAGCGAAATTGAGTCACAAACTGAGACAGAGATTTTTAAATCGTAAAATTGATTTCTGAAAAACATCCATATTCGGATTTTTACTTCCTTTTACAATAAAGAAAGTATTGGGTTTACCCCAAAAATTATAAAATGATTTTTTAACAAATATTCACGTTTTAGAATCCCTTGAAACCCTCAACATGTTTTTGTTGATTGGTCTGTCTGTCTGTGAACAGCATATCTCAAAAACAAAAAGAGGTATGACGTCGAAACTTCGTATATAAGTTTTGTGTACTATCTAGATGCGACAGCAAGCTTTTGAAGAAGCATAAGCGGAAATAGGGTAGTCTTGTGATTTTTTTTATTTTTTTTTTTCGATTTTTTCAAAAACGACTAGAACGATTTTTACAAACTTTACATTTTTATTAAATTTTTAATGTGTATTGATGTGAGATAGGTGATTTTCCAGTTGAATATCGCTATAATGGGTTTCTTCTGTTTGCCTTTACTTTTTTTTAATTTGCTCCTATTTTAAATAGAACACCGGGTACATTATTACATTTTTGAATTCGTCTTAGGATTTTAAAGAAAATTTGTCTTTTCAACTAACTCTGTATTTTGTACGGTTTCTGTAGAATTAGTACTTTTTTGAAAATTTTTGACAAATGCTTAAAAATTAAAAATCAAATTTTTGTCTAATTATAAGATCACTGTAAAAGGAAGTTGTGTGAGTATATTACACCAGATTTTTGTTACTATAGCGATTGTACTATTTTAGCAAAACGCATGAGTGGAGAGTTAGCTGGAGAATTGGTGTTAGAAAATGAAAAACTAAACAGATCATTGCTTTTTGTTCAGTGAACGAGAATGCGTATACCAACTAGATTCAGTAGCTCACAACAATTAATATGAATAGATGAAGTAGTTCACGCCACTGGTTGAGAGGAGTAAGCAAACACATGCTACCCGGAAATTTCCAAGCAACAAGTCTCAAAAATATATTTGGTACGCTTTCCATCCTGTTAATACACGTTCGTTATTGTGAAGACCGTATGTTGCTAGTAAACTCAGGATGACTGCGTACAACGCAAAGTATAGGTTTTTAAGGTTAAAATTTATCGAAGATCTTTTCAATTTATGTTAATAAATGCAAACATCTTATTGGCTTTGCGAACTACTGTATCTGTGTTGGTCAAAAAATAATTTGTTGTCCAATATGACCCCAAGATCTTTAATAGTCACAACGGTTGAAACTACTTCGTGTGAAATGGAGAATGAAGCAGGCACCTTGTATCTGTTTCTAGTAAATGAAATATGAAAACATTTTTTGTTATTTATTTTTAATTTATTATCTGCAGGATATTCGCAAAGTCGATCAATATCTGCTTGCATTAACTTAACTTCAAGATTACTCTTCACGGAGCGGAAAATTTTAAAATCTTCTGCGAAAATTAAACATTTGAAGTGGTGGAAGAAGTTGCAGATGTCATTTATAAAAATATTAAACAGCAGGGATCTCAGATGAGCCCCATGTGGCACACCGAAAGTAATGGCAATTTGTTGAATACCTGTTCATTAAAGCAGCCCTCAATTTGATGGTTAAGCAGGACTCAAGCCTCCGCAGTAAGTTGCCATGCACACCGGCTCTGGCAAGAATGCATACAAGAATAACGTGGTTAATGGCATCAAAAGCCTTGCTCAACTCGGTGTATACAGCTTCCACCTGATGGCCATTGTCGATACTACCCAGTATGCATTCCGCGAATATAATCAAATTTGTATTCACCGAACGACTTTCAAAAAAGTATGCTGCTCAGCTACAATCCATCTTTTAACAAGAAAAAATAGTATTTAATAAATAAATTTTCCACAAAAACTGCTGATTATTCTAAATTTGGATATTGGGCGATAACTTTCAACTGGACTTTTGTTACCTTTTTTAGAACAGGTGCAATATAGGCTTTTTTTCCAGTCGTCCGGAAAACACTCTGTAGATAGGGACTTAATTAAACAATATTGAGTGGTATGAATAAAAACAAAGTATATACTTCAAAACTAAGAAGAAACTACATTTCAATGTAGATACTTTTAATTTTTCCGGAATCTACTACACCAAGTAGCACTTTCGTTAAAATACTAAAGTATTTACTACAATTTGAAGTACCGAGTTCTTACAGCAGATACTTCGATTTCAAGAAGAAATTTAGTATTTACTTGACGTTAGCGAAGTTGGTATAATAGCAGCTTCACTGAGATTGCTACAGTAACTTTTGTTTGAAAATGGATGGAATACGCAGGAGAAAAATATATAATGCAAGACGACGCTACAATGATGATATTTTATATCATAAAATATTCCGGTAACTTAACATAATGTATAACTAAGATACAAACGACTTCCGGGATTGGACCGTGTCATGATTGAGATCGAATAAACGTTGAGTTCTTCGATCTCAATCATGACACGCTCCAATCCCGGAAGTCGTTTGTTACTTAATGACAATGGCCATGAAAGCCTCAGAAATCATAAAGTACAACTTTTCCATCATTTTTTAAATCCCTTTTTCTTTTAGGTTCAATAGAGAAAACGTATCTAGTTAGCTAATACATTTCTGGAATTAGTAAACGAAACTAGAGGCTGTGCGCATCGTAACAAAGGCTAATTGTAAGTCTTTATTTTGGAACTCTTCTTGATGGGACATTTCTTCATCTGAAGACATTTCACACAACCACGAGTACACTGCCACTCTAATACCTCAATTAAAATAAAACAACAAATCTTTTAAACTTGTCGTAACCTGCAAATTCTCGAGCAGAAGTCAAAGTGATAAGATGCTACACATTTGAAAGCAAATACTACGGAATAAAAGTAGATACTACAAGGAGTGTAGTAAATACTTCAACGTTAAGCAAATACTACCAGAGCTGAGCAGATGCTTCATGATGGAGTAGATACTTCGAGTAGATCCTTAAAATTGTAGCAAGAAGCGCAGCGCAGGATTTAAAAAAATCTCGAAATATCATCAGAACTAGCACCTTTAGCTACTTCAATACTAGTTAAAAGATTTAAGATAGTTAGTTTGTAGATAGCACAGTCGTGTCAGGTAGCATTAGTAAAAAGCTGTAACACTTTGCATGTCATTGGACTAGGTATTGAGTAGACAGATCTGAAGAAATAGTTCATATACTTTGTGCCCATTGACAACTACTTTGTCATCTATCTATAATATAATTTTCCTTAACGTGTTTCTGTGGCACAAAATAAAATCTCACGTTCCGGCTTCACAGATGTTTATATTTGTTTAGGTTTTGTTTTTCTTATCTTAGCGCTCGGATCGGAGCTTGACCTTTCGCGTATCCTATTTCACGTGCGAGCCGATTCAAGACTCGCAGCGTGTAGCGCGCGGTTTGCTTGTTATATTTTAATAATAACGCGAAAGGTCAAGCTCCGAGTCGAGCGCTAAGATAAGAAAAACAAAACCTAAACAAATATAAACATCTGTGAAGCCGGAACGTGAGATTTTATTTTGTGCCACAGAAACACGTTAAGGAAAATTATATTATAGATAGATGCTCAACTGCGGTTGCTAGTCTTGTTGGATATGTAACTCCAAAACTTTTTAGGATGGGTAGAAATTCAGGTTTACGATTTAGAAGTATAATGGCTTCCTTAACTTTTCTACATATTTAAATCGACAAGTGCTTTCGACTTCTTATACTTCATGCGGCTAAAATGTTTTAATTGAATAGCCTTGATGACATTTCCATTAAACCATTGCGGATAAATGCGACGTGAACATGATTGGGGTTCGTGGACGGGTCTATAACATTTCGCCGTCTGCCATTTCGCCTTCACCACTTCGCCGCCGATAACTCGCCGTCGCCAACTTCGCCGTGGCCGTTTCGTCGTCGACCATTTCGCCGTCAACTTGAAAGCGGAACAAAGGCCGTGCTGCCAAATGATTGTACTTTAATTTGTTTTTATACTTTAATGTAATGCAACCTTTACTTTATTTAATTTGGACATTAATTTGCTTGCTTATAAGCTATCATTTTTGTTAACTTACAATAATATACTTGTACTCCGTTGCCGGAAGAAAATGCAACATAAATTTAATAATTTCTATTGTACTTAAATAGCAAATCTATAATAATATTTAAATTGTAAGTTAACAACTATACAGGGTGGTTCAACTTTATTTCGGGAAACTTTAGGGATCCATAGAACACTTCAAAATATAGCGAAAAACGTTAACCCACTTATATCGAGAAACGTATAATAAGCGAGATGCAAGATATTGAAGTTGAGTTAAAAACATGGAAATTATTTCATAACTTTAAAATGACAAGAAATATTTTATTTTTTGTACGTGGTTCTAGCGAAACGTGCTCTGCTTCAACTTACAAAACACAGGAAGAAAACTATATCCAGTGGGGTAGACACTAGGGAATGGGGGCCCCTTTTTAATAAAAACTATGATACGCCACTGAGTAAAATAAGAATTGACATTTTCGAAAACTACATCCATTAAATAAAAGTATTGTAGCAAGTTCTAGGTTGCACCGTTTTCTGGAAAATTAAACTTTTTGCAATCCATGTGTCACTTTTTCCTGGTAAAATAATCAAATTATGTTCGATTTATTTCCAGGAACTATAATTTAATTTATCTAGCCATTTAATCAACAAAAAATAACACATGTATTGAAAAAAGTTAAATTTGTCAGAAAACAGTACATTATACAAGAATTTGCAAAAACAACGTTTACTGCATATAAGAAGTGATACTGCAATACCCTTTAAGGTCCTCCAAATGGGAAATAAATGTGAATTATATTTTAAAGCTATTAAGGATTTCGAACATGTATCATTTAAAACATGTAAAACTTTGATCCTATGTTCTGCTTAGATATAGATAAATGAAAAGAATGTTTTCTTTAAGTGGGAAATGTAAAATAGTTTACGGCGAAATGGCGACGGTGAAAGGGCAACGGCGAAACGGCGATGGCGAAATGTCCCATTCCGAACAAGCGAGATATTTAGAAGGTTAGAGAACATACCTGTTGTTGGCAAAAGCCCTGGAAGATGTTTGTCGAGTGGAACGATAAAGGGAGTTTCGTTTTGACTTTTTGCAGTGTTTACAAAATCCACACTTTATCTTTACCGGCAATTCGTCTAATTGCTTGAGGTCCGTATTTATACACTTAGCATGAAAGACTAGTTAACGCTTTCCCATGCACTGCACTCCAGGGGCCCTTCTACTTAAGGGCTGGACGCACAAATCACATTTTAACGGTGGTGAATGCACACTCAGATTAAATTGTGTACCTTTATAAAATTAATAGAACGTTATCATTCATTTCGCGATTTAAGACCACGATTCTCTCAGTGTCGCAGTCGACAACGTACTAATATTATTTACAGATATACGGTAGAAAGTGGAAGTAAAAACTTCAAGGCTTTGTCAGATAAGGATGGATATTCAGGTGTTGCTCATCGCCAAAATTCACGTAACTGAAATTTACTACATTACATGTTTAAGCTTCCATCGCAAGATAGCTCTATCAGACATTCTTTTTCGTCATTTCGGGAATTTAAAGATGCGTATCCTTGAATGTGTTTCTTATCCTAATATAATTGGTATAATTCATCGTGGTCCGGAAAAAGAGTATGAAAATGTAATAAACAATTTGTTTTGAAAGTATCAATCAATTGCAAACTGCAAATACGAGCACCCAATGCTAGATATAGTATGATCAAAATTTATTTTTATCTAGTATGGCTATGGAGTAGTTCCTAATTTATGAATGCAACTCTAAGTCACATAAAAATCAAATGTCAAGTTTGGCATTTAAGTAACGGGTGTTCATTAATTATTCCGGTCAAGTTGCCTTTGAAATATTTGTTGTATGAATAATATGTTGGTGGCACTGTAAGTCATTATGACAAGAGCTCACAATTATGTCAAATTCGAGGTTGGCAGGCTAGGTTTTGCGTCAGTTTGTGTCAAAACTGACGGAAAATGTACTTCTTATTCTGCGAGAGTACCCAACTTTATTCTACAAAAAAAAGTGTTGTTAAAGTTTCTAGTATTAAGCTTTACTTTTGCTTTTAAAGAGACGGTAGCAAGATATACACAAAATAATTTCACATTAGTCCAGGCATAATATCTAAGTAGTTACATAAACAAAATGTAGTCCTGATTTTTGGCAAAAATGTACTTTAATGACCTAGAAGTGTCTCTTTAAAAGTCCCTGCCTCTGGAGTGCCAGCGTCATATCAAGGAGGCCTTCGCAGTAGTTAAAAAACCTTTATCTACTAGCAACTTGATATTGTACATTTTCGTCATAGAAATAATAGTATATTATGGCACAAGTGGTTGAAATAAAATTTCAACGTTGAGAGTTGTTTTGTTTCAACAAGCGAAGCGAGTTGAAAACAGTAACTCGAGACGTTGAAATTTTATCAGCCACGAGTTGCATATACTATTTTTTCTACGTATGTTCACTCATTTTAACAAATTAATGCACTTTAGAAATAAGTAAACATAAAGTGACATTTCTCTTGTCACCAATTGAATGTCAAACAGTTTGAGATCCCTGTAGTTCGAGCATTTCAATCTCTAGTGGTTGAAATGCAATTTCAACCACCGGAATCAATGTCAAAATGACTGATTTCAATGTCATGAGTAAAAAAAATATGAAATGCTACACATAACTCCCAAGGAACTTGTCAAATTATTTCTCCCTCAAACTCAAGGTAACAATGCAATGACAATTAACGTCTTAGCAACCATACAATGAGGCAATCCTTGATGTTACTTACATATTCTAATTTTATATGTCATTATGACATTTTGAAATTTCATACTATTTTTACGAATATGCTAGTAGATAAAATATTGTATGCACCACGGGAGATATTTATGTCTTTACCTTCGGTTGACTTACAGACATCGGGCCAGAGGCCCTCGGTCTGTAACACATGTCAACCTTAGGGAAAGACATATTCATATCTCCCTTAATGCATAAATATCTATTTTGCCGCCAATCGTACTAGAACTGACACATTATTGACAAAATTTTGTTGAACAAAGTCAAACATTTCATTACATCTGCCGTTGCTAAATAATTTACAATAAAACTGTACAGGAATAATATTCCCAGCCGAGGCAGGGTATATTCGAGTACTATTTCCTAATTTTTTAATTACTTGTAGCTATCGGCGGAAAAATAGTATGTGTATCTTGGACAAAAAGCAACATTCCCACTCCTGTATTCACAGTCATCTGGGAATGTTACGTTTTTCGTCTAGATACACAATGTACTATTGTTCAGATAAAGTATCCTCGCTGTTTTAAACAAGGTAAATTATCATTAAGAACAGTTGTTTAGAATGTAAAACTATGACCCCATGTAAAATTTTAGAACCGTGGAATGCATTTTATGACGCTGTTTATTAAAAGAAATTGCAAGTGCTTCAGTTAATACTACAGCGTTTCTTAACTTGTGGGTCGCCATGCTATTTAAAGTAGATAGTATAACATTTTTACGTTTTAGAGTACACAAAGTTAATAATAAACTACAAAAATATACCGGGCAAGTTTGCCTTCATTGTGCCAACATACATATCAGAAGCTTTCGTAGCTAAACAACAATAACACGCAAGGACAAGATTGTTAACCATCAAATTCTTACTTAGTTTGTAAGTTAAACAGTAAAGGAGTTAAGCAAAATTAAAAAAAAATTATATAAGCTATGAACTTTTAACGGAAGGTAACAATAGGAGGTACATTCTTTCCAATTGAACTGTTTCTCTATCGTCTATGATTATGCAGATCTCTATACGCACAATAAAAAAGATCATATTGACCATACACGGTTTCACAAAAGTAGATTAATATTTCTGACATTTTGCAGCAGGCTATAATCTTATATTCTGAACAACCTTTGTCAATAATATTCTTCTGTAATATGAACGGGTAAAGTACTTCATTATGATTCTTTCTATTAAACACAGTTTATTCTTCTGCCTCTCGCTCTAAAAAACTACTAACTACGCCGGCACCCTAGAAACGAGGACTTTTAAATGGTCAATCCATGGTACTAAGGAATAATAATTGCGCCAACAATCAAGAATACAATGTTTTTAAGGTTTTCCTTAAAATTTTCTCAATACACCTAGGCTATATAGTTTCAATAGTGGCATAATGCATAACCAAGTTGGATTTATAAAAATCTTCCAGAGAAAATTAGAAATGAACATGAATAGTATCGTATCATGATTAAGAGTAAACTGACAAACACCGGTTTATGTAAACACTATAAAATTGGAGCGTATGGTACAGCTCTCAACTTAAAAATAGTTCTAGAAATATATACATAGAAATTTAATAAGGCCCGATTTTTAATTTTTGAGTTGATATTCCAAAACATTAAATTGGCTGGACCACTTCATTAACGTTCGCTGGTAACGCTAAGTTGAAAATAGAATACGTACCTGTATTTAAACTGCAGAGTTTTGTTACTACTAATTTTTAACTTTTCTAAAAAACAATAAATTAGAATTGCTCAGTGAGGACAAGTGAGGTCACAGTTTTGTGAAGGAACAAGTAAAGAAAATATACATAGATGGAAATAATTCAGAAAAAAATATTAAACAAATGAAATGCAAAAACTGTCTTTGGTAGTTTAGGGGTTAATACTATCGTGCAAGATATTCAAGACAGTAGCATTATATCAGAATGGTGTACATCCTGGGCGATTGAATTAAACACAACGAATGTTTAGCTAAAATATTTACTATTCAAATAATAAACAATCCCCATAGCTTAATAATAAATAACAATAGTGTAGCATTGAATTACGTCAACTCATTGGTTATATACATAGAGGTACAACTAAATAAGAGACTTACTTGGCCCACAGTATATTTATATAATTAGTAAGAACAAGGGCCTTGTTAAAAACTGGCGGCCCTTTGAAAAATACCCTCAGGCTGGCGCTCATTACTTTTCGAATTTCGATGTTGACATAATTTTGATGGAATTTGGAAGTATTCGGAGATTGTGCCAAGATGCATTGGAAGGTTTTTTGCATTGTAAATAAGGAAGAAATTCAATTAATACCACTCCTATACAATAATTTATATTCGTCTGGTTCAGAAAATTGCACTCCAGATTTAGGGCAAATGTTACACCTAGCAATAAACAATATTAATAATACCAATTACTGGGACAGTAATTGTGACACCTATGCGACATATAGAAAAGCTCGAAACCATACAATTGCAAAAACCTGTTAAACAAATTGTATCCATCAAAAGGTGTGTTTGCTGTGAGAAGTAGAGGCAAAGAAGCATGAGGAATTGGACGAAACCACAATTTATTCAGATTTATGAGCATATAGAAATAGAAATATGAATACTGTTGGAAATGTGTATTTTGTTAAATAACAGCTTTTTTCAGTGATCATTTGAAGAACATATTCAAAATGTTGTACGAAAAAGTTGTTTAGCTCATTGTATATCCAACTATTCCCAAACTATTTTCCAACACCTGTGCGAGCATGTTCCTCATACATTTTTACTCAAATTGTACTGTAGAATACAACTCTTTTATTAAACTTTGTCAATAGGAATTTCAAAGTAACAAATGTCAAAGGGGAAAGAGTTAGTAGAAAAAACTAGTTTTGTTTATAAACGTGTTTATCATGTTCTCATAAATAGTTATTTATGTATCTAGAATGAAGTTGACTTTTTGTGAACGATGCCTGCAATCGGGCAAGGCCATAAAAGTAGAGTACGTCCAAGGCGCATATAAAATTTTTCTGTCGACTGTTATAATTTGGAAAAAAGATTAAAGCGGAGTGTGAATTATAAGAGTTGTTAAGAACGAAAAACGTTTGCGGACGCAAAATTAATGGTGTCCAAAGAAAGTGGCATTTTTTGTACCTAAATGTGACCGTAAAATCACATTTTATAGGGAGGTCGACGGAAAATAAGTTTCTTATTTCCACATTTTCAATTTACCCACTCCATTGTATAAAACCGAGGCAGTCTATACGAGGTGGTCACTAAATAGACAATCAGTATTCTATCTCTGTCAGATTCATGCTAGTTGAAACAAATCTTTAAAATTGTTGCTATGTACATTGTAGTGCTTCACTTCACCGTAATATTCGATTTAAAAGCAATTACTTATGGTTAGGTAAAATCCGAATAGTACTTTACTCTTTGGACTTGATCAAGTCTAAATTTAGTTATTCAGAAAGAAAAAGCCGATAATCTGAGGTCCCTTTCTTGGAGCTTTAGTGAGTAAGAGATGCAGAAATTGAGCAAGTAAACAGAAAATGAATGAATAATAAGTTGCAATTCCACTTATAGTTCACTATATTTTTACTATTTTTCTGATAATTTTATTTTATAATACATATTTGCCTTCCGTTAAGAATAGTCAAGTCTACGATATCAACTTAAATATAAAATTAAAGTATTAATTACAACAAAGTTTGTATTTTTCTCTTCTTTGACAAATTTATTACACTTTTATTTTGGTGTTTGTAAAGCAGCTATTCTTATCTTTCTGTAATTGTTTAAACAAATATTCGAATAAATAAAAATGCATTTATCTAAAATATTACTCTTGCCACATGAACAAACAGTACAATTAATTAAAAAAATTACTTAAAACTAGATTAGGTTTTAGAGCTAGCAAAGCTAATTTTGTTAAAATTTGTTTATAACATTAATTTTTTAAAAAGCTATCTTCATATTGTGCTGATATTAAACCACCCCTAGTTAATTTAGAAAAGTAATCATCATCTATGTCGGCACTGCTTAGATATGATACACAAGTGGAGCAAAACATTTTACGACAAATTTTGAATGGGAGTATGGGAGCATACTCAAGTTAAAAAAAACACATTGCCATCAGAGAATTTTGCGAATATATTTGTATTTAATCTGTTATTGTCTCATATAATACTAATAATTTTAAAGGCACAAGACAGTAGAATTTTAATAAGTACTTCTTTTTGTCAGTTTGTAGTTTCTCACAAATTAATTTTTTTACTTATGTTAGTGAAACAACAGATTTAAATTTTCCGAAAGCACTAGCAATAAGAAAGTCCTGAATTGCTTTAGCTTATTTTGAATTAGCATTTTCATTTTTAGCTATACCATATAATTTTCCACCTAAATATTGAATAGATGAATTGACGAAAATTTCATCTCGTTGCACATTGATTTTAAAAAATTTAGATTTTCATTGTTTGATCTGGGCGAAATATTAAAAACTGATTTTTTCTTCATACGGCAGTAAAATATGGCATTATACTGCTGGATTGGTGATGCTAAACTGTCACTTTATTGCCAAGCGGCAGATAATATCTGCAGATAATATCTGCCGCTGACGAGCGGCAGATAAAGTTATTATCTGCCGCTGACGACTTTATCTGCCGCTCGTCAGCCGCAGATAAAGTTATTATCTGCCGCTGACAACTTTATCTGCCGCTGACCAGATCAAGTAATTTTCTTCGAATTTTGTTCACAAAGTTGTAAATAATTTGTTATAAAAACGTTTGAAGAAAAAATACTATATGTTATACGGAACAAAAGTATGTTTATGTGGGCTGGCTGTAATTATCTGCCTCGCAAGCTTGGCAGATAACCCGTCCAGCCTCGCCACATAAAATATAACTTTTGCTCCTAATAACATCCTTTATCTAATAGACGTGTCTGACTGGAACGCTATTTCAGCAGCCAAACCGTAAGAGATAGAAAAAAAGTTATTAAAGTTATATGTTTGGAATGGTAATGTCAGGTCAGGAACCGAATTTCAGTCTCTAACACTAATTATTATCTCAATTATCCTAATCCTAACTTTTTAGGTTAGATTCTAGGCAAATTTTATCAAGGCGAATGCGACTGGTAGTTTGCTACCAACAATGACGTCATATACGTACGTGTGGTGAATACGCGTTCTGTTTGCAAAACGGTCTTTTTGTTTTTTAAATGAGACATTTGTCTCACTGGTTGCTAGTATTATACTATTAAACGTTTTAAATGACGTGGAGAAGGCAAATTTAATAATTTATTTTCTCTGATTGCATCTGATTACACTGCGGAGGACTGATTAAAGATTATGAACGACTTTATAAGCGTTTTAACTGAATAATCGTTTTTTATTATTAAAAATTTATTCTATTTGTTCCAACAGTAGTAGTGTGAACGTTGCCGGGTGCGGACGTGTGTGAGTACTCGTCCAAATCTACAGTGTTAATCTTTGAATGAAAAAAACCATGGCGGCAAATTGTGGAAAGTGTTTATCTGAACTAAAAAGAACGGACAAAATATTGCCATGTGCTGGCATGTGCGACAAAAATTACCATTCAAAATGTGTCAACACTGGCAGTGACGATTATGCGTACATTACGAGCAAAAAGTGGATCGGTTGGTTTTGTGAGCAGTGCGCCGATAAGAAAAATCATAATATAGAAATTAGAGAAATTGAAGGAAGCTTGGAACAGCGTATCTGGAAGATTAAGTGAACAGAACGAGAAACTGAAGGATCAATCACAGAAATTATTTGAGTTACAGGGCATTATAAATTCGCGCAACGAACAAATACAAACCAGCATTCAACAAGTAATTGAAAAGCATGATACGGCGGAAATGAGTTATGCTGAAAAACTTAAAATTAAGAAACACTATCCAGTTGTATTAATATAGCCGAAGAATCAGGAACAAACAAGTACGGACACGAAAAAGGAAATAAAAAAATCCATTGATCCTACTGACCTAGAATTTTCAGGACTTCGACATGTTAGCAAAGGTGGTATTGTAATAGAGTGTAAAAATAGAGAGGCAGTGAACCAAGTACAAGAAAATGCAACAAGCAAACTTGGAGAAAATTATGAAGTAACCATTCCGAAAAAAAGATTACCCAGGATCAAAATAGTTGGACTAAACGAAAAATTGTCATTTGAAGCCATAGAAGATAAAATAAGAAGTCAAAATAATTATTTAGATGTGCAAGAAGCTGACTTTAAAGTAGTACACATTAAAGAAAATAAAAGTAAAGCTGGAAGAAAATATTATACGGTGTATGCAGAAGTCAATGCGATGGCGTACACGTTAATGATGAGAGAAAAAAAAAAACATTAGTTGGGATAGATGCAGAATTTACGATGCTGTAGAGGTCACCACGTGTTTTTCGTGCAGTGGATTTAATCACAAAGCCAGAGAATGCAGGTCAAACAAAGCTTGCCCAAAATGTTCAGGATCACATCTATTGAGTGAATGTCGAGCGACAGATAATGACTTAAAATGTGTAGACTGTACACATGCAGTGGAAAAATTGAGAATGAAATTAGACACAAATTATCCAGCTTGGAGTACCGACTGTGCAGTTTTTAAACGTAAATTGGAACAAGGTAGAAGCAAAATTGATTTTTTAGAGTAGACGAAAGAAGTTCTGAAATCATATCTTTTAATTCTCAAAATATGTTAAAACATATAGAAGAATTGGAAATGTTAATCTTATGGAGGCGCCCAGCGTTGCTTTTCTTAAGTGAAGCTCGCATTACAGATGAGATAGAAGACTGTGACATACATTTTCCAGGGTATACTACAATAAGGTGTAATTCTCAAAGTCGAAAGACCGGGGCCGTAGTTATAGTGTTGAAAAACAATATCGAATTTAGGGTTATATCGAATATCACATATAACAAGAACATATGGCTACTTTCAATCTGTATAACAAAAGGGTTTCATCAAGGTATGTACACGGTAGTGTACCATTCTCCGAGTTCAAGCGATGGTGAATTTTTAATGAAATTTGAAGAATGGTGTGACGAATATGTATCAGACCGCAGCAAATATTTAATTATAGGTGATTTTTATATTGACATTGAAACAATAAAGTAGAGGGAAGTGGATGGTTCTGGAACCTCCCCCCACCACTTGACCTTGAGTTCAAGGCAACGCCACGTTCAAGCCCAAGATCACATGCAAGCAGGGACCACGTGCAAGCCCAAGGTCATGTTCGGAGCGAGGCCACGTTCAAGGTCAAACCCGCGTTCGAGGTTGAGGCTACTTTAAAAAAATTCAAGGTCAAGATCGCGTTTACGGCCAAGGGCATAGAAAGAATTAAGTAGTGCTTAGAACAGACTGCGCTTTACACATTTATTAAAAAAAATTTAAGCATGAAGTAAACGCCTAGGATACTTCATGTCTAAATTATGACTCGACTAGGATTCGAACCTAGGTCTCCCTGTATATCCGCAATCTGCAGCCAAGGGTATCTTTACCTCTAGACCATCGAGTCGGATAGAATATTTGGTTACTCATCCAGAGTACCTTCGTAGAGTGAAAGATACACATAATTTAATAAAAAAAGTTATATTTAAGATGCACATACAAAGAGTAATTACAGTAGTGGCTAGACTAAATGATTATAATACCAACAGATTAAGAAATACGTTACAGACATACACATTAGAGCGAATAAAATAGTGCTTAAAACAATAGTAGATATACAGCAGGAATTATCCGCGGGCGAGAGCAGCGTCTTCAAGACATCAGGTTTATTTTTTAGCAAAATCGTTTGCCAATTCGTATCTACCGCATATGAAGGGAAATGGTATTTTATCTTAAACGTTAAAACGTTATGTTCAGTAAAGTTGTTCACTTGTATTTTAAAAACGGAAATAGTTGTCAAGGAACTGGTATCCATTTTACGCCACGTCACGTTGTGCACTCCATCATTGTAGGCAAAAGAAGCTGAACTGCACCGCGGCGGTTGAAGGACGTAGAGAATCCCATCATGAACTGCAGCGAGAGCAACCAAAAATTGTATTGGTAGCATGTTCAACAAGTCGATGGCAACTAGTGAATGGTTTGGCGCCGCACTTTGCATCACTTATGACAACAGCAACCTTTTGTTTTGTCGGCCGCACCCGTTCCATTGTTGCCAGCCACATCTACTCCTGGGGAAAAATGCAACGCATCGAAAAGTTGCATAGTCAAGTCTTCGATGGTTTGTAATTGCTGGTAGACCTTGGCAATTTTGCAGTTGGGTGACCAACGGAGGTGTTCAGATAGGGGTTTGTCATTGCGCTCCCAACCAGAAATTTGAACTCCGCAGTAGAAACACTGTACACAATTAATCGTGTCGCTGATGCAAAAGAAACCGGCACCTGCTAGCGATTCTGGAGTTTGACCTCGACTCCAATCGCCGAATGTTCGTAGCCGTTTGGAGTAGCTCCCAAATTCTGGATATCGAGGTTCTGAGCTCATGATGGCAACTAACTACGCACACGTTTGTGTAAGTTTTATATTCTACAATTCAAGGTCACAATCTCGAAACTTTAAAATAAAACCACAGAAATATTTCTAAATATATTTATTTATTTCCAAGTATAAGTTATATATGTAACTTCCCCATCCTCCAGTAGGCCTAGGTACCGGTCCACTGGCTTGAAGATGTTGGTCTGCCACCACACAGCTGACGATCCGTCGAAGACTGCAGGCCACGTCCGTAAGGTGGTCGTCTCCGCTAGGGTCTCTCCTTGTAGATTCAAGGCGTACTCCATTGTGACCACTGCCTGGAGAGACCGTTGAGAGGATGCTGGAGGGCAACTAGCCAAAAACCGACGAAAATGACGGTAAAATTGTTCTGCATTCTTAAAGTTAGTTGCCATAGCTGCTTGATGATTATGGTAGGTACTGGAGGATTATGATGACTGTTACAGAAAACAGGCAACTTAATATAGGAGCGTAGTCAAGGATGGGAACGTAAAAGGTCAAGGGTCTTATCTTGAGATTCACATATAAAGCGTAACGCTTTTCCACCACAGCTACCAGTCATCATGCCTGATATTGTTGTTGATGCGCTCTTTGAAGATGCTCCCACATTTTACAAGGAGTTTGAATACTTCATCACCTCCGAACCGAGACCTCCATCAGCTCGTCAACTCCAGGCTGTCGTAACAATAGACTATTCCATGAGTCTTGGAAGCGAGCGCCTATGGCAGTCGACCCTCCTGAGGACGCTACCCACCACATACGAGGGTGACCCATTCCTGTGGTGGCGGCGGCATGTAGAAGTCCCCATCCAGCGCTTTCTCGCTCGGCTAGCAGATGGGGATGTAGTATATATTACTTATTGTTGGTTTAATTAAATATATGTATATAAAGGTGTCTGTGTTTTTATTGCATTCCTAGCGACGTCTATGATTATTGATATTTTATAAGTAGAAGCCCACACTTTCGGTATTCGAATCCAGTTCGACGCTTGAGCAATGCCTATCGATAAATTTGGCAAACATATGCATGCGAATTCCACTTCACACCCGCAGGTGTTTGTGGTTGAAGAGCTAAGCGAGCCTTTATATTATGAACGAGATTTACAACTAGTATCCATTGCCATGGAAGCTCGTGGACTAAACGAAGGAGACTGGCGCGATAGAAAACTTTGGCAATTGGGAAGCAGGAAACTGCTATAAGGCTGTAAAAAACCTGCATTATATATATATATATATATATATATATATCCATTGCCGTCAATGATGATAGATGGTACATCCTACCGCATGGTGACATCGAATATACTATTCCCTTCCGTGAAGCTGAAATAACAAACGTCTTACTTTATCCCGAAAATACCGAAATTTATATTAACAAGTTGGGGTCATATAACTTTCGCGAAATGATTGGGATGACATTAAAAAAGGGTGATATGCTAAAATTTTGGGCAGTCAAGCCAAATATGTTATATGTAGAATTTCAACTCAAGGTTCCCATAATTGTTGAGTCCAAAAAGGTAGTGCAGTAAACATGACTTCAAGGTTGCGTTTACGCTCACCTCCTACCACATATAACCTTGGAAATGTGAAAATAAAAGCGCGTAGAAGAGTCTGCAAGGGTAGTAGCATCCGATAGTCGTGCAGAAATGGAAGCCTTGTTGAAAGCTATCGAGGTAGTTCAGAGTAATAAAGCAAGAAAGCCGCAACCACTGTTCTGTCCAGAACTTCTGAATAGTAGGACGTACAAATTAAATAAATCAAGTTCTAAGTACGTGAGTGTAGGGTTTGATTGGAGTTCGCAATTTAACCCAAGTATTATAATACGGGGTGCCAAAAATGACTGGGTGCAGTTAAATGAATGGGAGTGGACAGCCCTGATTGCAAATCAAGGAGTGATTTCCAACTACTTCTATTCTCTCGACGGTGAGTGGCCAGCTCTGGAAATAGGAAAGAAGAGGATTGTATTTGAAGCGATCCAGACAAGGAAAATAATCAAATTGGAGGAAGTGGGCTTGTCAGAGGTGCGTTTAGCGAGCGAAACTGTAGAAGAATTGTGGCGCTTGCAGAAACTCGTGGAAGTGCGATTCGCACAATTAAAAGCGTTACACTTTGAGAGTTTCTATAAAGAGATAGTAAAGGGTGTAGCAAACCTTTGTGGAGACTGTTTAGTAAATGTATGGTCTGTAGTGGATCAGCTGGAGGAGAACTCTGAAAAGACTGCGTGTATGGTGGAAGTGCTAACGTTCGCGAGTTCTATGGTAAAGTGCGACATCGAAGTGGAAGCCCTGAGTCGTCAGTTGGCAGTGTAGTCATGTGGATGAATTATAGAGAAGCTGCTCGACCGGTTGCAAGAGACGTACCTAGTGCGGTTGAACGATTAGTGAGTTCGTTAAAGGATTTAGCTTTTGAAGCGTCGCACGAAGTCATATATGGGTTAGGACGTTCCGGATTCAGTGACGAAGAGTTGTATAAAAAAGAAAAACAGTACAAAAATGGTACAGCTGTCGGTCAACTATTTTTAGACGGAGCCATAAATGAAGGCCTCCTTGTAGATTTAATGGATAGTCTTGGCCTAAAATGGCATATGTGTGAAGTAAAAGCCTTTATCGAGAAGAAGGAAAATGAAGAAGAGCGTGCAGTTTGACGACTCGAAGAATAAGATTTATAATTTGCATACGTGGACGTATGCGTATCGAGAAGCTCGAAAAGGACGGTGGGAATATGCAGGTGTGGATAGATTGCGGTTCCATCGGAGGATACTTACTATGGATGAAGTACTGCGAGACGTCTTGTGCGCCGAACATAGGCAGACAATTTATGTAAAACGCTTTTCCACTAGTACGTAGATGTTTAATCCATGTAGTTAAACTATATATATTGTAAACAAATAAAAAACAATTAAAATTAAAAAAAAGGTTGTTTTATTCCATTATGTAGTGATTATAAATATGATACACGTTAGATAAAGCGCAATAACAAATCGGTTTGGAATGATATAAACAAGCGGGTTGTGATGGGGTGAGGGCCGGTCTTTCTTCCACTTCGATAATTGGGATGGTAGTAAAGCGGCGTAGAAACGTTGCCTTTTCTCGACCTTTCACATATACTTCGGTGGCACCTTGCAGAACACGTCGCAGGATTGCAGGAAACATGTATGCTGGAGTAAATCCCTCATTCCAGTCGATGCAATGGTGATTAGTCATTACCCAGCGGGCTTGTTGTTGTAAATGAGGTGTTAAGGAATGGAGGGCGAAAGGGGGTTTAAAAATGTGGTGAGATACTGAGGTACCATCGTAGGAGGCCAATTCTTTTGGACTAAAGTGCTTATCGGACGTCTTAAAACCTTGAATATCGATAATGATCTTCATCGTATTAGGTATAGAGAGCATGGTCTAGTTACGCTAAAAGTCGAGGTGCAACTGAAGTGTTTTGCGAAATTACAGTTGTTTAACTGCTTTTGACAATGCGTTGTAAGTAAAACCCGATCGTGAAGAACGAGACAATACGCAGTTGTGTTGGCTGGCACGTTAGCGGAAGTTTCAAATTCAACACGAAAAACGACAGCGTTTGCATGAAGGTAGTCTTTTTGATGGGAACAATCGATTACAACAATGGGCGCCTTGTCTGCAAAGTCATGGCGGGAGAAGAAGGGCTCATCGATTTTGCTATAATAAGATGATTGAAACTTGGAATACATGTCGTATAATGTTGCGTAATGATTGAGTGCATAATTGTTATGTAAATTGTCGTATGGGAATCGTTCGGTGTTCAGATAAACTCGGAAATTAGTAAGACCAATTTTATCGAACTAGCATTTTCCTTAGCGATTAGCCCCGAACGACCTGATTGAAACCCTACGATGACATATCTGGGGGTTTGTAATTTTGTGCTTGTAGCGATAGCGTGAGAATGTTGAGTCACAGCATGAACACCGGGTATGATATGAAGCTGCCAGCTGCGAAATGCGACTTGAGTGTCAATATTTTTATCGATGTATTTGGTCAGGGCTAATTCTTGAGCAAGACCTGGAATGATATGAGGAACCTTCCAATATAGTTTGTCAATCGTAACTTTAGCCGTCTCCCCTACGGTAGCACTGAATACGGCGTCGGCATCGGTATTGCTGCGAATTAATACGAGTTCTTGTCGGATGTTAAGTATTACTTTACCATAATCTTCGGCGAATCCTAACAGCATTCTCAACGGTATGCAGGCACTAAAGTTACCTTCCTGATCGGTAATGGGAGGATAGCCGCCGGCAAACCAACCTGCATTTTGAAGCTTTTTAACGACAGCGGAACTGTAGGACACATATCCTTTAAGAGTAGACGTAATACCAGGTTTGGTGACAGAGTCGACAACGACGCCATTGATTTCGTATCGGATTTCGCTAAATAAGTGAGCCAAACCATTGTTAAGGAATTTAGCCGTTGTAACTTCACCGTGTTCCTTCCGCAACTTTCCCTCTAGGTACAGATAGCTCAGGCCGGGAAGAGTTGACATATCTTCGGGAATTGGAATTCGAATTTCATCGTTATAGTCAAAACGGTTTGTATACGGTTGATGTGTGTGCAATTGATTGCTAATGATAGAAGTGTCGACGAGGACTCGCTCTCCAATATTTAAAATACTCATTA
The DNA here is from genome assembly GCA_940337035.1 of Agriotes lineatus. Classification (NCBI taxonomy): domain Eukaryota; kingdom Metazoa; phylum Arthropoda; class Insecta; order Coleoptera; family Elateridae; genus Agriotes; species Agriotes lineatus. Next base: position 262,920,376 of record OW679194.1, on the reverse strand, counting down.
CACTATTGTAAAGCCTAAGGACCGCAAGAAGTCTCTGTTTGCTTTAGTTAGCTGCGTGGTGGACGAAGCCGTACTGATCTTACGAGGGTGTGGGCGACGATTCTTATAGGAAGTAAAGCAGGGGTGGTACGGAGTGGTGAATCGAAAACCCATTACAGTTTCTTTAAATGTAATGTTACCGTAACGGTCTCCTTACTAAAACTGACAGGATTATCCGATTGGTCTAGTATTTTAATAGTTAAGTTAGTGATCTGTTTCGTGCTGATCGGTAGATAGATGACAGGGTTAGGGGTTTCCACTATTTTGTACCCGGGTGGTACTATGGGGAAGAATTGGTGAATGATATGGCCGGGCTTACCATTTTTATATGAACCAACGGAGATGTTGCAATGAATAAGAATCGAGTTGATGTTCAAAATTTTCGTAACATGTTCAGCTGTGTGCCACCTATCTGCAGCATAAACTTTTTTCTCAAAGCCTAACATGTCCCGGATAGTATTGTCGCTTTGAAAGTCGATTGGAACGGTGGACTTTATTTCGGTTTTTAAGGTGCTGTTGTTCCCCAGTACCTGTTTAACACCCGCAAAGAACTGGCCCTAGGTACTTTTTTAGATATAGAGGGCGCGTTTGACAACACTGCCTCTGAGTCCATATGCACTGCGGCAACGAACCATGGAATAGAGCCCACCATTGTTCGGTGGATGAAATCCATGCTAGAAAACCGCAGGGTAACCGCCACTCTAAACGACGATACCGCAAAGGTGACCGTCAGGCGTGGGTGCCCGCAGGGAGGAGTACTCTCGCCCTTGATGTGGTCCCTCGTCATAGATGGGCTCCTGCGTGACCTCAACGGAGCCGGCATATACACGCAAGGCTATGCAGATGACCTTGCTATACCCGTAAGAGGAAAATTTCCACATGCCATCTGTGGGGTTACTCAAATTGCCCTCAGAATCGTGGAAAGATGGTGCATAGGGCACGGATTGTCGGTAAACCCCGACAAAACCGAACTTGTCCTATTCACAAGGAAAAGGAAGATAGAGGGCTTTGTTGACCCAGTACTCTTCGGTACCCCTCTGAGGGCCGCCGGAAAAGTTAAGTATCTGGGAGTAATCCTGGACGCCAAACTGACCTGGAAGGAGCACTCGGAACGACAAATACAAAGGGCAACTGCCTCCTTTTGGATGTGTAGACGCACCTTTGGAAGCACGTGGGGTCTTAAACCGAATGTCATCATGTGGATGTACACCGCGGTGATAAGACCCCTCATCACATACGCTGCACTTGTATGGTGGCCGCGAGCCACCTTAGCTAGCGCAAAGAAACGCTTCGGCCAACTCCAACGGCTAGCTTGTCTAGGAGTGACGGGAGCAATGCGAACAGCACCCACAACGGCCCTGGAAGCCCTTCTCGGACTCGTGCCCCTTCATCTAATGATTGAGGCTGAGGCTAGAAGAGCGGCTTACAGGCTTAAGTGTGGGGGCCAGTGGACAAAGGTAGGAGGGACGCTGGGGCATTCGAGGGTACTGTCATTTATGGCAGGGGCTCACGATACCCTCAGCATGAGGAGTGATCGTATGGTCCCCTCCTTTTCCTTCAATAGGCCATATAAAACAGTCATCCCTTCTAGAGAGGACTGGATTGCCCGTGGCCATAACCTCCTTACTCCTAAGGGACTTATCTGGTTCACAGACGGCTCTAGGACGGAGGCTGGCGCAGGGGCGGGCGTCTATGGCGAATCACCTAGAGTGAAGCGTGCGTTCTCACTGGGCAGGTACGCCACCGTATTTCAGGCCGAGGTGTTTGCCATCCTGGCCTGTGTCTATGAAAACCTAGACAGAGGTTTTACTAACAAGCATATCTACATCTGCTCGGATAGCCAGGCCGCTCTCTTAGCCCTGAATTCCTTCAGGGTGTCTTCGGAACTAGTGTCTGAATGTCGAGCGGCGCTAACGAGACTCTGCGTGCAAAACTCTGTAAAGTTGCTGTGGGTACCAGGTCATAGCAACATTGACGGTAACGAAGAGGCGGATCAGTTGGCTAGGCAGGGCTCCAATGGTGACCCGCCTGGACCCGAGCCAATTCTTGGGATACCATATTGCAACGTAAAGCTAGAAATGAAGAAATGGGTCTGGACCCGGTTCCTTCGTGAATGGTCTTTACAGCAGGGACTAAGGCAAGCTAAACTCTTTATTGCGGAGTTATCGCTGCCGACGTCCAAAGAGCTTCTAAAACTCAGTAAGAAGCAAATTAGGATCGTAACAGGACTCCTAACAGGGCACTGTCACCTCAACAAACACCTGCACAGAATCGGTATCACAAATGATCCGATCTGCAGGCTATGCGGGAAAGAGGAAGAATCTTTCCAGCACATATTATGCCAGTGTGTCAGACTGATGACCCTGCGACACAAACACTTCGGCGCAGCGTTTTTACAACCGGAGGATATAAGGCTCATCCCTATAGGCCAAGTGCTAGCTTTTGCGGTTGGTACCGGCCTGTTCAAAGACGAGATATAAAAAGCGGTACGCACAATGGGCCTCAGGCCTGAGTGCCGCGGGGTCAACTCCCGCACCGCAAAAGAAGAAGAAGAACACCCGCATCAGAATCGAGTTGGTTATGTAAAAATTCAGCAATGTCGGTAATTTCATATGCTCCCTCCGGTATAATAATAGGAGGTTCTCCAACAAGATGAAATTCATTGTTGGGAGGTCTAACGTTTGGAATAGTATAGTAGGTTTCGAAACTTAACAATCCCAAGACGTATTCGCTACCATCGTCTAAGAAAATGGGAGGGTCAAAATTTGCAGTAAGAACAGATGAATCTCCCGTAAGAGTGAATATACTGGACATGATGAAGCGCGGCACTTAAACTAACGACAAAAGCGGTTTCGCAAAGTTATATAAGAATTTGAGACACAAATGTCCGCATGTGTATGATGCGAGTTTTTGATATCTATTAGAGTTGTACATAATTGTGTTGTTGCTACCATCGCTGCGAAAGTAGTTTACTAATTCGGGAGGAGGTTGTAAGCGACCTATGCTATCGAAATACAGAACAAATCGATCAGCTTTAACGTAGGCTGTCCAATGTGTGCCAGGTCCAACATCATCGTCTAAGTTAGTAACACCACATTCTCGTTGACGAATTTTGTCGGGTAGAGCATCTCGCATAAATATCCCCCTAAAATGGGGAATTTCTAAGCGTTTAACGTACTGTGTTATATCGATGTTCGTCAACGCTCGGCGTGGTAGCTTCAACGGTAGTTTTTTGACTGATACGGTCGTAGATATAGTCCTTTTCCTCGAGCAATGGATTCCATAGCTTTGTTATGCCGTTCCTTTTCCTGGAGATCCTTTTTAGAAGCCTTTGAGTCGCCAACCGCTTTAGCGACTGCTGCAGCACCGCCTCCGAGGGACCCCAATGCTCCTAATGCAGCAAGTATGGGTACAAGCGGCAATATACCTCCTCTCTTGGGAACAGGTACTACTCTAGAACGAATTCGTTGTTTCCTTCGCGATTTAAAAACGACCGCGCCTCCAATACGTTTACGCCTACTACTCCTTGTACGCTTCCGTTTTCTAGATACCCCCGTACCAAATTTTTGCGCAATACCGACAATAGGTAGTGCACGCTTTCGTTTCCGGGAGACTCTCACACCAACAGTGGGTTGTGTACGCTTCCGTTTTCTAGATATCCCCGTACCAAATTTTTGCGCTGCAATAGGTAATGTACGCCTTCGTTTTCGGGGGACCGTCACACCAGCAGTGGGTAGTGTACGCTTCCGTTTTCTAGATATCCCCGTACCAAATTTTTGCGCTGCAATAGGTAGTGTACGTCTTCGTTTCCGGGGTGTTTCCATAACAGCAATGGGTTCTGTACGCTTTCGTTTCCGGGAGACTCCCATGCCGAGTTTGGTTTTCCCTTTCATAATCCCTGTAACAGCAAGAGCTGCCGCTCTTTCTCCAAGAGTAGAGTCTTTTGCTTTAACGCGTTCCCAAGCTTTCTGTGCAAGAACTTTATCCGCCGCGTGACGCGTCGAAAGATTGCTAGATTGTGAGTATGCGATGTCGTGTTGCTTGCAAGCCTCGTCCAGAGGGTTTCTTCCTCGATCACCTCGAGAAAGCCGTTTGTTTAAACGAGTGCCAGGTCCGCAAAACTTGTAACCTGGTATATGTAATTCGAAGGGTAACTTGTCAATAAGGGTGTTCAACAAACCGCGACCTTTCCGTCTTACGATTCGACGACGACTACGAGTTTTACGTCTAGTATAACTCATCTTAAAGAAACGCTCGTCGAAGAGCGACTGACGATGTGAAGCTCAAAGGGGTAGATATATACTTAGCACAGCGCGGTTAGAAGCTAGTTCGTCCCCGTCCGAAAACGATAAAGAACGTCAAACTTGTGAAACAAAAATGTTCGCTGCCGGTAGAAAAACATACAGTAAATTCTATGTCACAGAGGTTCAGACGACACGGCACTTTACTGGGTATAGGATGTAAAAGGGGTTTGATCATTGGTCCTTCCGGCTCTGGGAAAACCAATGCGATGATCAGTCTTTTGGTGCACCGCAATGGGGTGCGGTTTCACAACTTGTATTTGTATTCCAAAACCCTTGACCAACCTAAATACAAATTTCTGAAGATACTCCTGAAGTCACTAAAAGAAATCGGATTCTACGAATTCAGCGAGGGGTGTGAGGTTATCAAACCACACGAGACGAAAGAAAATTCTGTTACTGTGTTTGATGATGTGGCATGCGACACTCAAAGCATAATTAGAGATTATTTTAGTTTCGGACGTCATCGAAATATAGATTGTTTTTACCTCTGTCAGACTTACTCATCAATCCCGAAACAACTGGTGCGAGATAATGCGAATATCATAATCGTATTCCGGCAAGACCACACCAATCTTAAACACATTTACGATGATCATGTAAACACAGACATGTCATTCGAAAAGTTTAAAAACTTATGTTCCCACTGTTGGATCAAAGATCACGGATTTTTAGTTATCGACAAAGAAAGCGAAATCAACGCCGGTCGTTATAGAAAAGGGTTCGACAGTTATTTCACTATATAGGCATGGACCACTGCTGTACAAATTATTAGTCTACGAACAACGACAGTCATAGCAACATGGACAAACGGTTAGTAAGCGATCTTATTAAAGCTAGAAAGGCTGTCAGGCGGAAATATGAAACTTTAAAAGCAGATATCTCCGAATCGCAGACGGCTCTTGCGGAGCAATTTAAACCAATTTCCCAACCACTCACGGAATTGCTAACATCCATTAAGCAAGAAGGAGGTCAAACAATACAGCAAGAAGTAGGACCTATGCTGAGAACCATCAAACGACGAGTGTCCACACCATCTATCCTACCCCGTCCGAGAAATGGCAAAACCCTCGTACGAGCGTCAACCCCCGACATTGCCATTCCCGGACCGTCGACTTCGGCGTTGGTAACATCCACACCTAGATTTCTTGACAGAGAAGTATTGTATGAGAGTTTACCAGATGAAGAGCAACAGATAGAAGTTCAAGAAGAAGAAGCGGCAATTGAAAGTTCAGTAGCAGAGGCTAGGGAAACCGTGCGACAACTGATGGAACCGGAAGTTCTAGGGGAATACATGGAACAGTTCTCAGGGTTAGCTAGAAAATATATCGAGGGAATGATACGAGATACAGAGAGCAAGTACGATCTCCACTATGGAGTTCGATGGGACATAGACACTGATAAGTTGCAATTGGGAATAAACAGCTTACTTTTGAGGGTCAGGACATGGTTATTACAGATCACGGAAATAGAATAGTATACAAAGGCACCCCCGGCTTTTACGAATTAATGTTCTTAAAGAAACCGATAACTTATACAACCAAAGACCGTGAAAATTACTATGACATAGTGAACCGATCCGCCGCAAATCGTAAGAACTACGATCCAACCCAAGGGATAAGCGGCAACGCCGGCGCAAAATATATGAAAGTAGTACGCCCCCTGGCTACATCCTCCGGCATTAGACAACCTACCAGAGCCGCATCGAGGGTGCAGCGTACCGGTAGGGGATTATTAACAGTAACCAATAAAAAAGTGGAATTTGTTCCTTGGAAAGATCCAAATTCATTAGTGGATCGTCTGCGCATATTACTAGCCTCTCAGGTAGCGGGGCACACCGGCCATTCCAACGAAATCGTAAGCATCACCCAAGCTCTACGAGATGAAAAATTATTCACTAAGACGAGTACAAAAGCAGAGGACCTATTGAATTACGATCAGAAGGTGTTAGACGATAGAGTAATGCCCATAGACAAATTTGGACGCCACTACCCTAGCGCGCGCTACGGTTCTCATCGCAAACATATCTTTATAAAAGTTCAAAATGTAAACCGACTCCATATAGAGGTACCACTGCTGCTAGTGGGGCGTGGTTATGATGAAAGCGGATATTCCAAAATTTTCGGTAATAATGAGTACATTTTTCCTTTAACGATCGGTGAGATCATAAAGTGTTCAAGTCAACGGACCTTTGGTAGTATCACATATCAACGGCATCAAACACGACACGCTTGTCGGTAAGACATTGCGGCGAGGAGATAAACTGAAATTCGAATCCATAAACACTAAGTTATACGTGCAACTGCTGCTTAAATGTCCCATAGCAGTCGATACAGCAACATTCGGCAATGAGTCCTAAGGAGGATCTAGTTGCAGAACTTCACAAACCAGCACGAAGAAATTTCAAGAGACGACGGGTGATTCTCAAAGGATTGCATGATTTACTACAAGCGGATTTGGTGAAGATGCAACCATATGCACGAAGCAATAAAGGTTATCGATACATTTTAGCTGTTATTAATGCGTTTTCTAAATACTTGTGGGCTCTCCCGGTAAAACGGAAAACGGGAAAAGATGTAGCAGCAGCTATCCGAAAAGTTCTTGCTAATATGAAGGTATCTCCTAAAAACGTACAAACCGATTTGGGAAAAGAATTTTATAACAGCGATTTTCAAGCATTGATGCGACGTTACAAGATAAATCATTACAGCACGTATTCAACTATAAAAAGCAGCATCATAGAAAGATGTAACCGCACCCTTAAGAACATGATGTGGAAGCAGTTTAGTTTGCAAGGGTCCTACAAATGGTTGGACATTCTGCCCCAACTTTTAAGCAAATATAACACAACCAGGCATAGCACAACAGGTATGAAGCCGGCTGAAGTTAATCTTAAAAATGCCAAACGTCTGTTACACACCGTGTACAGCCACACAAAAACTGTAGATCCGACACCTCAAAAGTTTCATAAAGGAGATTCTGTACGCATTAGTAAATATCGCTCGATATTTAGCAAAGGCTACACACCCAGCTGGAGCAACGAAATATTCAAAATAGCCACAGTGCGACTTACAAATCCTACCACCTACAGACTCACCGATCAGGAAGGGCAAGAAATCAAAGGTGGATTTTACGAGCACGAATTACAGAAAACCAAACACTCTGACGTATACCTGGTAGAAAAGGTGTTGAAGCAGAAGGGTAAACAGCTTTACGTAAAGTGGTTGGGATTCGATAATCGTCACAATTCCTGGATATCCAAAAACAATGTTGTATAACTTATTATGATTCTATAGAGCTCTTTCAATAAAACACTTTTTTGTTTTACTACCATTTATTTTCTTTAAATAAAAACTTTTAAGTTTTACAGTAATTTATTATTGTAAATGCTGAACATGAGTGACTACAGTGTTAAATAACAAATATACTTGGTAATGCGGACCCAAACAATCAGATTTTTTGTAAAATTTAACTTACTACCTCTATCATACAAGCTAGTGTTCTTAACCTATACTATAATTGCTATATACAATAACTAAACCTACAAAGTACAAGAAAGCCGTGTAGGACCTCTGCTGTTAAGTAATAACGAATACTGTTCCGCGAACATATCGCTACACCATTGTTTCGGCAATGCGCAGCAAGTTGTCTAGACGACTGTAATCATCTATGTCACGGTGATCCCACGCTAAGGTTTTGGTAGTATTAGGAATAAGGAAGCGTTTATCATCTCGCGAAGAAAGCGCAACCTTATTCATTAATTCGGTGTACATAGTGTGTAAATGGGAACGAAACACATACATCTGACAAAATACAACTTCCCTCTTATTTTCGGCTACAGATTTATAAATTTCGGTGGTGAGGTGATTCCGAACAGCACTCTTTCTAACTCCCTTCGCCTTTTTGGCTTCCTTACCAACAGCGTTTACACAGTATGTTTTTGCACCGACCCCGTAATAGCTACACACAGCCACCCCAGGGTACTCATCCTTAAATTTGCCAACAACAGACTCGGTTCTCGAAATTCCGTGCAAACCGAAACTTGGTTAAACCCGGCCATACCAGATTCTGTTGTTGACATTCCTGGTTTCAATATTTATCGTACCGATCGTATAAACCGTGTAGGGGGCTGGTCATGTGTATATATTTCAAGCAATATAACAAAAAATTATAAAATCACCCCTATTGACTTAACTGTTACCGATATTGATATCACAACTCTAAAACTCTCCAGACATGATTTTTCCATCGTTCTTTGCTGCATTTATCGCCCCCCACGCACCCCTGTAGCGCAAGATTTACTTCTTATTGAGAAATTATCAAACTTATCCATATCTTACGATTATCTAGTGATAACCGGCGATTTCAACTTTCCGGATATTTCGTGGCCAATTTCTCACGTTCCTGACAATTTTAATTCCACTACTTGCTTCATGATAAATTCTAATCTAGAGCAGTTGGTTCAAGAATTTACCCGATTCAGAGCAAATGACCAACCAGCCACTTTAGATCTCGTTTTAACAAACGATGAACAACTGTTAACACAGCCTGAAATTTGTGCTCCTGTTGGCATATCAGACCACGTGGTTATACTTTTCCACATACAGTTTGCATCACATAGCCATAGAATGAACCCTAACCATCTTAAATATACTGTAACCAACTTTAACAGAGTTGGGAATGAACTATTATCCTATAATTGGAAAGATCTGTTGGACTTAGCCGATCCTAACTCATTGTGGGAAAAATTTTACGATGTCGTTCGCAAGTCAATTGACTCAAACAGTAAAACGAAAATTGTTTTCAAAAACCATTTAAAACCCTGGATTGATAATGAGATTATGTCTTTAATCAAATACAAATCCAGTCTATGGAAAAAATTTAAACGCACCAAAAATATAAACGATTACATCACACATCGTCGTTTTTCGAACCAAGTTAGTTCTGCCATTAAAGCTGCCAAACGCATCTACGAAGAAAGAATTGCTAATAGTAATAACTCTAAACAATTTTATAAGTACGTAAGAACATGTATGAAATCTAAGGTGTCAGTGCCACTTTTAAAAAAGGATAATGGCCAAATGTGTTCTAACAATAAAGAGACAGCAGACATTTTGGCTGAAATCTTTTCACAAGTATTTACTCGTGAGCCAAATGGAAACATCCCCGCAGTCCTTTCAAACTGGGTGAACTCTACCCTTGATGTCATTGACTTTTCATCCGAAATTGTTGAAAATCAGTTGCAAAAATTAAAACTTAATTCTGCACCAGGGCTTGATAGATTGTCTACCTATTTTCTTAAAAAATGTTCCGCTGCAGTATGCACTCCACTTTCTTTAATCCTCCAGTCCTCGTTCGACAATCATTGCCTGCCCTCAGTATGGAAATCAGCTTCAGTAACAGCTATATTTAAAAAGGGTGACAAACTGAACCCAAATAACTATAGACCTATAAGCCTGGTCCCAATTGTGTGCAAGGTTATGGAATCTATAATCGTTGATAAGATGTCTGCCTTTCTCCTAATGGAGAATGTTATTCCCAACGAACAACATGGCTTTCTATGTGGCCGATCCACAGTCACCAATCTTCTACAATGCGTTAATGATTGGTCTTTGGGTCTGGATAATAAGCAACCGACAGATGTAATTTACTTAGACTTTGCCAAAGCCTTTGACAAGGTACCTAGAAGACGGCTAGTGCATAAACTGAATCATGTTGGAATACGTGGCAATCTTTTACTCTGGATTCAAGATTTTCTGACCGACAGAACTTTCACCGTCCGAGTAGGTGACTCGTTTTCCACTCCTAAAAATGTCCTTAGTGGCGTCCCACAAGGATCCGTTTTGGGTCCACTGTTATTTTTGGTATATATATCAGACTTACCACTGCACATCTCTTCAAACAAGTCATTTTTCGCCGATGACACAAAAATATACGCAAATCCTTTTACGCATCACCTCCAGCTCCAGAATGACCTGACTTCTATTATAAGGTGGTGTCACGAATGGCTACTGCCTGTGAACAGTGACAAGTGTGCGGTGCTTCATATCGGCAAAAATAATCCGTGCCTCTCTTATAGCATCAATAACATCGAGCTTAAAAATGTCGATTGGTACGTTGACCTTGGTGTTCAAATAAACAAGAACCTTACGTGGTCCGGTCATGTTATAGAGGCATGTAAGCGTGCTAACAAAAGTATTTTTCTACTAAAGAAGTGTTTTACTTGCGTGTCGTATCCGGTTTTTATTAAACTGTACAAAACTTTTGTGAGACCTCATCTTGAATACGCGGGTGCGGTCTGGTGTCCTGATTGGATTGCGGATCAAAACCATCTCGAGAGAGTACAGAGGTACGCTACTCGCATCCCGTTTGGAAGAGTAAGACCATCCTACGAAGAGAGACTTTCTATGGCAAATCTTCCTTCATTTTCCGACCGAAGACTGCGAGGTGATCTAATAGTTACGTACAAAATTCTTCGCAATCTGTTCTCAATTGACCTTTCTCATTTGTATATTTTGAACGTAGACGATCGACTACGCGGACATGAGTTTAAATTACGAAAGGAAAATTTCAAAACCAGGACAAGACAACATTTCCTGCCTAACAGGATTTTCGACCCTTGGAACAACTTGCCAGCCGATGTAGTGTGTGCGCCATCAATTAATACTTTCAAAAACAAGTACGATAATCTATAATATATTATGTCAATTGATGCTTGTTTAAATTGTACTGTATTATTTTTTTTTAATTATTTTTTTATACCATTGCTGCCAATTGTAGTAATTTGTTTCTTTGGGCATTATAGGACGTTTGTCTTCAGCCCTTATCTGAATATAATAAATAAATAAATAAATAAATAAACCATTCTTGTACTTTGATGTATCAAAGAGATCAAGGTGCTATGGCATGTCCGCGTAAAAATTTTCAGTAAAAATTTCCAGGATGAATGAGTCAGTGTCCAAATAGAGTAGAGACACATTACGGCCGTATGTATGCTTCAAAAATTTTTAATAAAAATCGTACATTACCGTTTTCGAAAGATCTAAAACTGAGAAACCAACATAAATGGGTTTGTTATATAAAACCGATGTTCTGTTCATTTCCACTGCTATTAAATTTTCCCCAAACCGAATTCTATCTTTAAAGTTAGGTTTCGATATCAAAGCTTCTGCCCCCATTCTATTACCAATTTTCTCCCAATGACTAATTAACTTTACAAGAACCCTTTTGTCCACGTTTTCCATGGTTTTACCAAAGACGCTATTGTTAGCTAGTTTGAATGAATTTCGATGAAATTCATTGTCAGACTTGTTACGTAATTTTGTGTTTAAATCGATGTAGGATCTGAGCCAAGGAGATTGTCTAAACTTAAGTATTTTATGTGTTTTAACCAAAATCAAACCAGCCTCTAAGCATTGCCTCAAATTTCTGTAGTGAATAATACAATTGTGTTTGTCATACAAATTTGGAATTAATTTTGCATTTTTAAATTTTCCCTGTAGAGGCACCAATAGCTCGGGGCAAAAGGAAAAGTCATTGTGATCGTCATGTAAATTTTCGGGGTACCGCAAGTCAACTTCCAACACGTACCCAGTATCTGAGTCGTCCACAATTTTAAATACGTCAAAACTATCAATTTCGTCGTCAGTCAACCAAACAAAACCACCTTGCGGTAGAAACTGCCTCATACTATGAGCATACAAATTCGTGGCATCCAAATAAACAATAAAAGAAGTGGGTTTGAAAGCGTCATAGTTACCCGCAAATTTATTGTTGGCAATAGCCTTTCGCCCGACGCAAGTACTGACTCCTCCACGAATACCCTTTCTAAAAAAGTGAAACATATCCATATCCGTCAACAGCTCCAACTCAACCCCCGTATATTTTAACATGGCGTCCCAACTTAAACCGGGGGCGGTGAAGTACTGCGCCGGATCTAAATCATATTGATTTAAATAAAAATTTCGAAAGTTTTCGAAAACGTCTGCCAATATAAACACGTCACATTTGAGGTAAACATCGGAATAGTCGCCCAACGTTTGACATTCGAAAGTTTTCCAGACCCTAACGGCGCGTTCGTAATCGACCTCAGTAATATGCGTCTCGGTTAAATGATCATAAAACTGAGCGATTGTGGGCAACGCCGGCTCGTCTAATTTTGTAAATGAATCCAGATACGAATAGGGAAACACACCTTTCTGTCTCATCAGTTCGAATTTGATGTCATGTCCGAATTGCTTATGAATTTCAACACACTGAAGTAGAGGGAAGTGGATGGTTCTGGAACCTCCCCCCACCACTTGACCTTGAGTTCAAGGCAAGGCCACGTTCAAGCCCAAGGTCACATGCAAGGCGAGGCCACGTGCAAGCCCAAGCTCATGTTCGAAGCGAGGCCACGTTCGGAGCGAGGCCACGTTCAAGGTCAAACCCGCGTTCGAGGTTAAGGCTACTTTAAAAAAATTCAAGGTCAAGATCGCGTTTACGGCCAAGGGCATAGAAAGAGCTAAGTAGTGCTTAGAACAGACTGCGCTTAACATATTTATTTAAAAAATTAGGCATGAAGTAAACGCCTAGGACACTTCATGTCTAAATTATGACTCGACTAGGATTCGAACCTAGGTCTCCCTGTATATCTGCAATCTGCAGCCGAGGGTATCTTTACCTCTAGACCATCGAGTCGGATAGAATATTTGGTTACTCATCCAGAGTACCTTCGTAGAGTGAAAGATACACATAATTTAATAAAAAAGTTATATTTAAGATGCACATACAAAGAGTAATTACAGTAGTGGCTAGACTAAATGATTATAATACCAACAGATTAAGAAATACGTTACAGACATACACATTAGAGCGAATAAAATAGTGCTTAAAACAATAGTAGATATACAGCAGGAATTATCCGCGGGCGAGAGCAGCTTCTTCAAGACATCAGGTTTATTTTTTAGCAAAATCGTTTGCCAATTCGTATCTACCGCATATGAAGGGAAATGGTATTTTATCTTGAACGTTAAAACGTTATGTTCAGTAAAGTTGTTCACTTGTATTTTAAAAACGGAAATAGTTGTCAAGGAACTGGTATCCATTTTACGCCACGTCACGTTGTGCACTCCATCATTGTAGGCGAAAGAAGCTGAACTGCACCGCGGCGGTTGAAGGACGTAGAGAATCCCATCATGAACTGCAGCGAGAGCAACCAAAAATTGTATTGGTAGCATGTTCAACAAGTCGATGGCAACTAGTGAATGGTTTGGCGCCGCACTTTGCATCACTTATGACAACAGCAACCTTTTGTTTTGTCGGCTACACCCGTTCCATTGTTGCCAGCCACATCTACTCCTGGGGAAAAATGCAACGCATCGAAAAGTTGATAAGTCAAGTCTTCGATGGTTTGTATTTGCTGGTAGACCTTGGCAATTTTGCAGTTGGGTGACCAACGGAGGTGTTCAGATAGGGGTTTGTCATTGCGCTCCCAGCCAGAAATTTGAACTCCGCAGTGGAAACACTGTACGCAATTAATCGTGTCGCTGATGCAAAAGAAACCGGCACCTGCTAGCGATTCTGGAGTTTGACCTCGACTCCAATCGCCGAATGTTCGTAGCCGTTTGGAGTAGCTCCCAAATTCTGGATATCGAGGTTCTGAGCTCATGATGGCAACTAACTACGCACACGTTTGTGAAAGTTTTATATTCTACAATTCAAGGTCACAATCTCGAAACTTTAAAATAAAACCACAGAAATATTTCTAAATATATTTATTTCCAAGTATATGTTATATATGTAACTTCCCCATCCTCCAGTAGGCCTAGGTACCGGTCCACTGGCTTGAAGATGTTGGTCTGCCACCACACAGCTGACGATCCGTCGAAGACTGCAGGCCACGTCCGTAAGGTGGTCGTCTCCGCTAGGGTCTCTCCTTGTAGGTTCAAGGCGTACTCCATTGTGACCACTGCCTGGAGAGACCGTTGAGAGGATGCTGGAGGGCAACTAGCCAAAAACCGACGAAAATGACGGTAAAATTGTTCTGCATTCTTAAAGTTAGTCGCCATAGCTGCTTGATGATTATGGTAGGTGCTGGAGGATTATGATGACTGTTACAGAAAACAGGCAACTTAATATAGGAGCGTAGTCAAGGATGGGAACGTAGAAGGTCAAGGGTCTTACCTTGAGATTCACATATAAAGCGTAACGTTTTTCCACCACAGCTACCAGTCATCATGCCTGATATTGTTGTTGATGCGCTCTTTGAAGATGCTCCCACATTTTACAAGGAGTTTGAATACTTCATCACCTCCGAACCGCGACCTCCATCAGCTCGTCAACTCCAGGCTGCCGTAACAATAGACTATTCCATGAGTCTTGGAAGCGAGCGCCTATGGCAGTCGACCCTCCTGAGGACGTTACCCACCACATACGAGGGTGACCCATTCCTGTGGTGGCGGCGGCATGTAGAGGTCCCCATCCAGCGCTTTCTCGCTCGGCTAGCAGATGGGGATGTAGTGTATATTACTTATTGTTGGTTTGATTAAATATATGTATATAAAGGTGTCTGCGTTTTTTATTACACTCCTAGCGACGTCTATGATTATTGATATTTTATAAGTAGAAGCCCACGCTTTCGGTATTCATATCTAGTTCGACGCTTGAGTAATGCCTATCGATAAATTTGGCAAACATATGCATGCGAATTCCACGTCACACCCGCAGGTGTTTGTGGTTGAAGAGCTAAGCGAGCCTTTATATTATGAACGAGATTTACAACTAGTATCCATTGCCGTCAATGATGATAGATGGTACATCCTAGCGCATGGTGACATCGAATATACTATTCCCTTCCGTGAAGCTGAAATAACAAAAGTCTTACTTTATCCCGAAAATACCGAAATTTATATCAACAGGTTGGGATCATATAAATTACACGAAATGATCGGGAAGACATTAAAAAAGGGTGATATGCTAAAATTTTGGGCAGTCAAGCCAAATATGTTATATGTGGAATTTCAACTCAAGGTTCCCATAATTGTTGAGTCCAAAAAGGTAGTGCAGTAAACATGACTTCAAGGTCAGCGTTTACGGTCACCTCCTACCACATGTAACCTTGGAAATGTGAAAATAAAAGCGCGTAGAAGAGTCTGCAAGGGTAGTAGCATCCGATAGTCGTGCAGAAATGGAAGCCTTGTTGAAAGCTATCGAGGTAGTTCAGAGTAATAAAGCAAGAAAGCCGCAACCACTGCTCTGTCCAGAACTTCTGAATAGCAGGACGTACAAATTAAATAAATCAAGTTCTAAGTACGTGAGTGTAGGGTTTGATTGGAGTTCGCAATTTAACCCAAGTATTATAATACGGGGTGCCAAAAATGACTGGGTGCAGTTAAATGAATGGGAGTGGACAGCCCTAATTGCAAATCAAGGAGTGATTTCCAACTACTTCTATTCTCTCGACGGTGAGTGGCCAGCTCTGGAAATAGGAAAGAAGAGGATTGTATTTGAAGCGATCCAGACAAGGAAAATAATCAAATTGGAGGAAGTGGGCTTGTCAGAGGTGCGTTTAGCTAGCGAAACTGTAGAAGAACTGTGGCGCTTGCAGAAACTCGTGGAAGCGCGATTCGCACAATTAAAAGCGTTACACTTTGAGAGTTTCTATAAAGAGATAGTGAAGGGTGTGGCAAACCTTTGTGGAGACTGTTTAGTAAATGTATGGTCTGTAGTGGATCAGCTGGAGGAGAACTCTGAAAAGACTGCGTGTATGGTGGAAGTGTTAACGTTTGCGAGTTCTATGGTAAAGTGCGACATCGAAGTGGAAGCCCTGAGTCGTCAGTTGGCAGTGTAGTCATGTGGATGAATTATAGAGAGGCTGCTCGACCGGCTGCTAGAGACGTACCTAGTGCGGTTGAACGATTAGTGAGTTCGTTAAAGGATTTAGCTTTTGAAGCGTCGCGCGAAGTCATATATGGGTTAGGACGTTCCGGATTCAGTGACGAAGAGTTGTATAAAAAAGAAAAACAGTACAAAAACGGTGCTGCTGTCGGTCAACTATTCTTAGACAGAGCCATAAATGAAGGCCTCCTTGTAGATTTAATGGATAGTCTTGGCCTAAAATGGCATATGTGTGAAGTAAAAGCCTTTATAGAGAGGAAGGAAAATGAAGAAGAGCGTGCAGTTTGACGACTCGAAGAATAAGATTTATAATTTGCATACGTGGACGTATGCTTATCGAGAAGCTCGAAAAGGACGGTGGGAATGGGCAGGTGTGGATAGGTTGCGATTCCATCGGAGGATACTTACTATGGATGAAGTGCTGCGAGACGTCTTGTGCGTCGAACATAGGCAGACAATTTATGTAGAACGCTTTTCCAGTAGTACGTAGATGTTTAATCCATGTAGTTAAACTATATATTGTAAACAAATAAAAAACAATAAAAATTAAAAAGGTTGTTTTATTCCATTATGTAGTGATTATAAATATGATACACGTTAGATAAAGCGCAATAACAAATCGGTTTGGAATGATATAAACAAGCGGGTTGTGATGGGGTGAGGGCCGGTCTTTCTTCCACTTCGATGATTGGGATGGTAGTAAAGCGGCGTAGAAAAGTTGCCTTTTCTCGACCTTTCACATATACTTCGGTGGCACCTTGCAGAAGACGTCGCAAGATTGCAGGAAACATGTATGCTGGAGTAAATCCCTCATTCCAGTCGATGCAATGGTGATTAGTCATTACCCAGTGGGCTTGTTGTTGTAAATGAGGTGTTAAGGAATGGAGGGCGAAAGGGGGTTTAAAAATGTGGTGAGATACTGAGGTACCGTCGTAGGAGGCCAATTCTTTTGGGGTAAAGTGCTTATCGGACGTCTTAAAACCTTGAATATCGATAATGATCTTCATCGTATTAGGTATAGAGAGCATGGTCTAGTTACGCTAAAAGTCGAGGTGCAACTGAAGTGTTTTGCGAAATTACAGTTGTTTAACTGCTTTTGACAATGCGTTGTAAGTAAAAACCCGATCGTGAAGAACGAGACAATACGCAGTTGTGTTGGCTGGCACGTTAGCGGAAGTTTCAAATTCAACACGAAAAACGACAGCGTTTGCATGAAGGTAGTCTTTTTGATGGGAACAATCGATTACAACAATGGGCGCCTTGTCTGCAAAGTCATGGCGGGAGAAGAAGGGCTCATCGATTTTGCTATAATAAGATGATTGAAACTTGGAATACATGTCGTATAATGTTGCGTAATGATTGAGTGCATAATTGTTATGTAAATTGTCGTATGGGAATCGTTCGGTGTTCAGATAAACTCGGAAATTAGTAAGACCAATTTTATCGAAATTAGCATTGTCCTTAGCGATTAGCCCCGAACGACCTGATTGAAACCCTACGATGACATATCTGGGGGTTTGTAATTTTGTGCTTGTAGCGATAGCGTGAGAATGTTGAGTCACAGCATGAACACCGGGTATGATATGAAGCTGCCAGCTGCGAAATGCGACTTGAGTGTCAATATTTTTATCGATGTATTTGGTCAGGGCTAATTCTTGAGCAAGACCTGGAGTGATATGAGGAACCTTCCAATATAGTTTGTCAATCGTAACTTTAGCCGTCTCCCCTACGGTAGCACTGAATACGGCGTCGGCATCGGTATTGCTGCGAATTAATACGAGTTCTTGTCGAATGTTAAGTATAACTTTACCATAATCTTCAGCGAATCCTAACAGCATTCTCAACGGTATGCAGGCACTAAAGTTACCTTCCTGATCGGTAATGGCAGGATCGCCGGCGGCAAACCAACCTGCATTTTGAAGCTTTTTAACGTCAGCGGAACTGTAGGACACATATCCCTTAAGAGTAGACGTAATACCAGGTTTGGTGACAGAGTCGACAACGACGCCATTGATTTCGTATCGGATTTCGCTAAATAAGTGAGCCAAACCATTGTTAAGGAATTTAGCCGTTGTAACTTCACCGTTTTCCTTCCGCAACTTTCCCTCTAGGTACAGATAGCTCAGGCCGGGAAGAGTTGACATATCTTCGGGAATTGGAATTCGAATTTCATCGTTATAGTCAAAACGGTTTGTATACGGTTGATGTGTGTGCAATTGATTGCTAATGATAGAAGTGTCGACGAGGACTCGCTCTCCAATATTTAAAATACTCATTACACTATTGTAAAGCCTAAGGACCGCAAGAAGTCTCTGTTTGCTTTAGTTAGCTGCGTGGCGGACGAAGCCCTACTGATCTTACGAGGGTGTGGGCGACGATTCTTATAGGAAGTGAAGCAGGGGCGGTACGGAGTGGTGAATTGAAAACCCATTACAGTTTCTTTAAATGTAATGTTACCGTGACGGTCTCCTTACTAAAACTGACAGGATTATCCGATTGGTCTAGTATTTTAATAGTTAAGTTAGTGATCTGTTTCGTGCTGATCGGTAGATAGATGACTGGGTTAGGGGTTTCCACTATTTTGTACCCGGGTGGTACTATGGGGAAGAATTGGTGAATGATATGGCCGGGCTTACCATTTTTATATGAACCAACGGAGATGTTGCAATGAATAAGAATCGAGTTGATGTTCAAAATTTTCGTAACATGTTCAGCTGTGTGCCACCTATCTGCAGCATAAACTTTTTTCTCAAAGCCTAACATGTCCCGGATAGTATTGTCGCTTTGAAAGTCGATTGGAACGGTGGACTTTATTTCGGTTTTTAAGGTGCTGTTGTTTCCACGTAGCAGTACCTGTTTAACACCCGCATCAGAATCGAGTTGGTTATGTAAAAATTCAGCAATGTCCGTAATTTCATATGCTCCCTCCGGTATAATAATAGGAGGTTCTCCAACAAGATGAAATTCATTGTTGGGAGGTCTAACGTTTGGAATAGTATAGTAGGTTTCGAAACTTAACAATCCCAAGACGTATTCGCTACCATCGTCTAAGAAAATGGGAGGGTCAAAATTTGCAGTAAGAACAGATGAATCTCCCGTAAGAGTGAATATACTGGACATGATGAAGCGCGACACTTAAACTGACGACAAAAGCGGTTTCCCAAAGTTATATAAGAATTTGAGACACAAATGTCCGCATGTGTATGATGCGAGTTTTTGATATCTATTAGAGTTGTACATAATTGTGTTGTTGCTACCGTCGCTACGAAAGTAGTTTACTAATTCGGGAGGAGGTTGTAAGCGACCTATGCTATCGAAATACAGAACAAATCGATCAGCTTTAACGTAGGCTGTCCAATGTGTGCCAGGTCCAACATCATCGTCTAAGTTAGTAACACCACATTCTCGTTGACGAATTTTGTCAGGTAGGGCATCTCGCATAAATATCCCCCTAAAATAGGGAATTTCTAAGCGTTTAACGTACTGTGCAATATCGATGTTCGTCAACGCTCGGCGTGGTAGCTTCAACGGTAGTTTTTTGACTGATACGGTCGTAGATATAGCCCTTTTCCTCGAGCAATGGATTCCATAGCTTTGTTATGTCGCTCTTTTTCCTGGAGATCCTTTTTAGAAGCCTTTGAGTCGCCAACCGCTTTAGCGACTGCTGCAGCACCGCCTCCGAGAGACCCCAATGCTCCTAATGCAGCAAGTATGGGTACAAGCGGCAATATACCTCCTCTCTTGGGAACAGGTACTACTCTAGAACGAATTCGGCGTTTCCTTCGCGATTTAAAAACGACCGCCCCTCCAATACGTTTACGCCTACTACACCTTGTACGCTTCCGTTTTCTAGATACCCCCGTACCAAATTTTTGCGCAATACCGGCAATAGGTAGTGCGCGCTTTCGTTTCCGGGAGACTCTCACACCAACAGTGGGTTGTGTACGCTTCCGTTTTCTAGATACTCCCGTACCAAATTTTTGTGCGGCAATAGGTAATGTACGCCTTCGTTTTCGGGGGGCCGTCACACCAGCAGTGGGTAGTGTACGCTTCCGTTTTCTAGATACCCCCGTACCAAATTTTTGCGCGGCAATAGGTAGTGTACGTCTTCGTTTCCGGGGTGTTCCCATAGCAGCAATGGGTTCTGTACGCTTCCGTTTCCGGGAGACTCCCATGCCGAGTTTGGTTTTCCCTTTCATAATCCCTGTAACAGCAAGAGCTGCCGCTCTTTCTCCAAGAGTAGAGTCTTTTGCTTTAACGCGTTCCCAAGCTTTCTGTGCAAGAACTTTATCCGCCGCGTGACGTGTCGAAAGATTGCTGGATTGTGAGTATGCGATGTCGTGTTGCTTGCAAGCCTCGTCCAGAGGGTTTCTTCCTCGATCACCTCGAGAAAGTCGTTTGTTTAAACGAGTGCCAGGTCCGCAAAACTTGTAACCTGGTATATGTAATTCGAAAGGCAACTTGTCAATAAGGGTGTTCAACAAACCGCGACCTTTCCGTCTTACGATTCGACGACGACTACGAGTTTTACGTCTAGTATAACTCATCTTAAAGAAACGCTCGTCGAAGAGCGACTGACGATGTGAAGCTCAAAGGGGTAGATATATACTTAGCACAGCGCGGTTAGAAGCTAGTTCGCCCCCGTCCGAAAACGATGAAGAACGTCAAACTTGTGAAACAAAAATGTTCGCTGCCGGTAGTAAATCATACAGTAAATTCCATGTCACAGAGGTTCAGACGACACGGCACTTTACTGGGTATAGGATGTAAAAGGGGGTTGATCATTGGTCCTTCCGGCTCTGGGAAAACCAATGCGATGATCAGTCTTTTGGTGCACCGCAATGGGGTGCGGTTTCACAACTTGTATTTGTATTCCAAAACCCTTGACCAACCTAAATACAAATTTCTGAAGATACTTCTGAAGTCACTAAAAGAAATCGGATTCTACGAATTCAGCGAGGGGTGTGAGGTTATCAAACCACACGAGGCGAAAGAAAATTCTGTTATTGTGTTTGATGATGTGGCATGCGACACTCAAAGCATAATTAGAGATTATTTTAGTTTCGGACGTCATCGAAATATAGATTGTTTTTACCTCTGTCAGACTTACTCATCAATCCCGAAACAACTGGTACGAGATAATGCGAATATCATAATCGTATTCCGGCAAGACCACACCAATCTTAAACACATTTACGATGATCATGTAAACACAGACATGTCATTCGAAAAGTTTAAAAACTTATGTTCCCACTGTTGGATCAAAGATCATGGATTTTTAGTTGTCGACAAAGAAAGCGAAATCAACGCCGGTCGTTATAGAAAAGGGTTTGACAGTTATTTCACTATATAGGCATGGACCACTGCTGTACAAATTATTAGTCTACGAACAACGACAGTAATAGCAACATGGACAAACGGTTAGTAAGCGATCTTATTAAAGCTAGAAAGGCTGTCAGGCGGAAATATGAAACTTTAAAAGCAGATATCGCCGAATCTCAGACGGCTCTTGCGGAGCAATTTAAACCAATTTCCCAACCACTCACGGAATTGCTAACATCCATCAAGCAAGAAGGTGGTCAAACAATACAGCAAGAAGTAGGACCTATGCTGAGAACCATCAAACGACGAGTGTCCACACCATCTATCCTACCCCGTCCGAGAAATGGTAAAACCCCCGTACGAGCGTCAACCCCCGACATTGCCATTCCCGGACCATCGACTTCAGCGTTGGTAACATCCACACCTAGATTTCTTGACAGAGAAGTATTGTATGAGAGTTTACCGGATGAGGAGCAACAGGTGGAGGCTCAAGAAGAAGCGGCAATTGAAACTTCGGTAGCAGAGGCTAGGGAAACCGTGCGACAAATGATGGAACCGGAAGTTCTAGGGGAATACCTGGAACAGTTCTCAGGGTTAGCTAGAAAATATATCGAGGGAATGATACGAGATACAGAGAGCAAGTACGATCTCCATTATGGAGTTCGATGGGACATAGACACTGATAAATTTGCAATTGGAAATAAACAGCTTACTTTTGAGGGTCAGGACATGGTTATTACAGATCACGGAAATAGAATAGTATACAAAGGCACCCCCGGCTTTTACGAATTAATGTTCTTAAAGAAACCGATAATTTATACAAAAAAAGACCATGAAAATTACTATGACATAGTGAACCGGTCCGCCGCAAATCGTAAGAACTACGATCCAACCCAAGGGATAAGCGGTAACGCCGGCTCAAAATATATGAAAATAGTACGCCCCCTGGCTACCTCCTCCGGCATTAGACAACCTACCAGAGCCGCATCGAGAGTGCAGCGTACCGGAAGGGGGTTATTAACAGTAACCAATAAAAAAGTGGAATTTGTTCCTTGGAAAGATCCAAATTCATTAGTGGATCGTCTGCGCATATTACTAGCCTCTCAGGTAGCGGGGCACACCGGCCATTCCAACGAAATCGTAAGCATCACCCAAGCTCTACGAGAAGCAAAAATAATTCACTAAGACGAGTACAAAAGCAGAGGACCTATTGAATTACGATCAGAAGGTGTTAGACGATAGAGTAATGCCCATAGACAAATTTGGACGCCACTACCATAGCGCGCGCTACGGTTCTCATCGCAAACATATCTTTATGAAAGTTCAAAATGTAAACCGACTCCATATAGAGGTACCACTGCTGCTAGTGGGGCGTGGTTATGATGAAAGCGGATATTCCAAAATTTTCGGTAATAATGAGTACATTTTTCCTTTAACGATCGGTGAGATCATAAGTGTTCAAGTCAACGGACCTTTGGTAGTATCACACATCAACGGCATCAAACACGACACGCTTGTCGGTAAGACATTGCGGCGAGGAGATAAACTGAAATTCGAATCCATAAACACTAAGTTATACGTGCAACTGCTGCTTAAATGTCCCATAGCAGTCGATACAGCAACATTTGGTGGAGATGCAACCATATGCACGAAGCAATAAAGGTTATCGATACATTTTAGCTGTTATTAATGCGTTTTCTAAATACTTGTGGGCTCTCCCGGTAAAACGGAAAACGGGAAAAGATGTAGCAGCAGCTATGCGAAAAGTTCTTGCTAATATGAAGGTATCTCCAAAAAACGTACAAACCGATTTGGGAAAAGAATTTTATAACAGCGATTTTCAAGCATTGATGCGACGTTACAAGATAAATCATTACAGCACGTATTCAACTATGAAAAGCAGCATCATAGAAAGATGTAACCGCACCCTTAAGAACATGATGTGGAAGCAGTTTAGTTTGCAAGGGTCCTACAAATGGTTGGACATTCTGCCCCAACTTTTAAGCAAATATAACACAACCAGGCATAGCACAACAGGTATGAGGCCGGCTGAAGTTAATCTTAAAAATGCCAAACGTCTGTTACACACCGTGTACAGCCACACAAAAACTGTAGATCCGACACCTCAAAAGTTTCATAAAGGAGATTCTGTACGCATTAGTAAATATCGCTCGATATTTAGCAAAGGCTACACACCCAGCTGGAGCAACGAAATATTCAAAATAGCCACAGTGCGACTTACAAATCCTACCACCTACAGACTCACCGATCAGGAAGGGCAAGAAATCAAAGGTGGATTTTACGAGCACGAATTACAGAAAACCAAACACTCTGACGTATACCTGGTAGAAAAGGTGTTGAAGATTAAGGGTAATCAGCTTTACGTAAAGTGGTTGGGATTCGATAATCGTCACAATTCCTGGATATCCAAAAACAATGTTGTATAACTTATTATGATTCTATAGAACTCTTCCAATAAAACACTTTTTTGTTTTACTACCATTTATTTTCTTTAAATAAAAACTTTTTATGTTTTACAGTAATTTATTATTGTAAATGCTGAACATGAGTGACTACAGTGTTAAATAACAAATATACTTGGTAATGCGGACCCAAACAATCAGATTTTTTGTAAAATTTAACTTACTACCTCTATCATACAAGCTAGTGTTCTTAACCTATACTATAATTGCTATATACAATAACTAAACCTACAAAGTACAAGAAAGCCGTGTAGGACCTCTGCTGTTAAGTAATAACGAATACTGTTCCGCGAACATATTGCTACACCATCGTTTCGGCAATGCGCAGCAAGTTGTCTAGACGACTGTAATCATCTATGTCACGGTGACCCCACGCTAAGGTTTTGGTAGTATTAGGAATAAGGAAGCGTTTATCATCTCGCGAAGAAAGCGCAACCTTATTCATTAATTCGGTGTACATAGTGTGTAAACGGGAACGAAACACATACATCTGACAAAATACAACTTCCCTCTTGTTTTCGACTACAGATTTATAAATTTCGGTGGTGAGGTGATTCCGAACAGCACTCTTTCTAACTCCCTTCGCCTTTTTGTCTTCTTTACCAACAGCGTTTACACAGTATGTTTTTGCACCGACCCCGTAATAGCTACACACAGCCACCCCAGCGTACTCATCCTTAAATTTGCCAACAACGGACTTGGTTATCGAAATTCCATGCAGGCCATTCTTGTAATTTGATGTATCAAAGAGATCAAGGTGCTCTTGCATGTCGGCGTAAAAATTTTCAGTAAAAATTTCCAGGATGAATGAGTCCGTGTCCGAATACAGTAGAGACACATTACGGCCGTATTTATGCTTCAAAAATTTGTAATAAAAATCGTACATTACCGTTTTCGAAAGATCTAAAACTGAGAAACCAACATAAATGGGTTTGTTATATAAAACCGATGTTCTGTTCATTTCCACTGCTATTAAATTTTCCCCAAACCGAATTCTATCTTTAAAGTTAGGTTTCGATATCAAAGCTTCTGCCCCCATTCTATTACCAATTTTCTCCCAATGACTAATTAACTTTACAAGAACCCTTTTGTCCACGTTTTCCATGGTTTTACCAAAGACGCTATTGTTAGCTAGTTTGAATGAATTTCGATGAAATTCATTGTCAGACTTGTTACGTAATTTTGTGTTTAAATCGATGTAGGATCTGAGCCAAGGAGATTGTCTAAACTTAAGTATTTTATGTGTTTTAACCAAAATCAAACCAGCCTCTAAGCATTGCCTCAAATTTCTGTAGTGAATAATATAATTGTGTTTGTCATACAAATTTGGAATTAATTTTGCATTTTTAAATTTTCCCTGTGGAGGCACCAATAGCTCGGGGCAAAAGGGAAAGTCATTGTGATCGTCATGTAAATTTTCGGGGTACCGCAAGTCAACTTCCAACACGTACCCAGTATCTGAGTCGTCCACAATTTTAAATACGTCAAAACTATCAATTTCGTCGTCAGTCAACCAAACAAAACCACCTTGCGGTAGAAACTGCCTCATACTATGAGCATACAAATTCGTTGCATCCAAATAAGCAATAAAAGAAGTGGGTTTGAAAGCGTCATAGTTACCCGCAAATTTATTGTTGGCAATAGCCTTTCGCCCGACGCAAGTACTGACTCCTCCACGAATACCCTTTCTAAAAAAGTGAAACATATCCATATCCGTCAACAGCTCCAACTCAACCCCCGTATATTTTAACATGGCGTCCCAACTTAAACCGGGGGCGGTGAAGTACTGCGCCGGATCTAAATTATATTGATTTAAATAAAAATTTCGAAAGTTTTCGAAAACGTCTGCCAATATAAACACGTCACATTTGAGGTAAACATCGGAATAGTCGCCCAACGTTTGACATTCGAAAGTTTTCCAGACCTTAACGGCGCGTTCGTAATCGACCTCAGTAATATGCGTCTCGGTTAAATGATCATAAAACTGAGCGATTGTGGGCAACGCCGGCTCGTCTAATTTTGTAAATGAATCCAGATACGAATAGGGAAACACACCTTTCTGTCTCATCAGTTCGAATTTGATGTCATGTCCGAATTGCTTATGAATTTCAACACACTGATCATCTGATAATGTGGCGGCCAGCGATGCTAAAGAAGCACTTAAAAATCTGTAACTATCTAAAAATCGAATTTGCATATAAACGTTTTTTCGTTTTCCGTCAACAACGACTTCATCTACCCAAAGACGTTTACCAAATGAAATATATTTTTCCTTATTTTCCGGAATGACATCAAGCTCCTCGTTATTTTGAGCTAACTGTTTGACAAAAAGGTGGGAATCGTAATTTAAATTGTGAAAAAATACGGGAATAAAATTTGGAAGTTTATAATTCAGATTGCAATTGGAATGGGCAGCTCCCCGATATTCTCCGGTCAAATGGTCGTGATCGCGAACCTTTACGTCCCCCTCTCCAAAAGGACGATTGCAAATATGACATGAAGCAGCATCCTTAAAATTTTGAATTTCTTGCGGAACCAGAGGCTTGAGGGGTACGACATGCTTTAAACTGTTGGAATATAAGGCGCGAACGTCTCTGTCTAGACGCTCAACAAACACGTCCACAGCATCCTCGCCCCTATAAATTTCGAATTTGGATAGAGTATCATCAAAAGAACATTTCAAATAATACGCGAAAGAATACGGTTTGTGCTCGCACGTTTTGATCGTATATGGTCTTTCGCGATCCGGCTCCTGATCCCCACCATCGACAGGTAATAAAACGGTCTCGAAATCTGCGTAGCAAACATAGGGCAGTTTCAATTGCTTATGATAATTATCAAATTTAAGAATGTTCTGGGGCCTCACCTCCCCACACTTATCCGTGATCGGCTCTGTCGTAGGCAACTTTGTGCACACATGATTACAGTCAAAAAGCTTATGGTTCTCCAGATGGGCATCGGTGCGAAAGTAATTTAGACAACCATTACAAAAATGTTTTGCATTTTCCCTAGCCGTTATTTGCCGCGAAACTAACCTAGACAAATTGGTGATCCAACAGTAGTGGTTATTACCTTCGCCATCTGTTAGAAGCAGCAAATTTATATGTCCGTTTTTTATATGTGGCGAATAGTACAGAGGTCCCACAACTTCATATATGGTAATATCGTTTTGAAAAGTCTTTTCCAACGCGTATACATTTATAGAAAGTTGAGGGTTATTTTTTTCAAATTTAGAAATATCGCGCAATCTAACAGGGAATTCAATGTCCTTAAAATTTAAAAACTCCCTGCAATCTGGATACGAACTCGTTCGATTAGACAGTCCATCCGGTTCGCAGATGGCCGAGGTTACCGCCCACCCGAAACAACGCTCGTCATCGACGTTTTGGACGTTCACGATCGCTTTCTTGGACTGAATCTGCTTCGGGAGCGGGATATACGAAGACGCCCGAAACGGATTGAATTTATTTATATTTAATTCTAGATACAGCAACTGCTTCAAGATCCACCCTGTAAACATTTTGCGGTTAGTAACATTAACAAGAATTACAGTTGTAATACACACCTGAATCGCGTTCCTCAAATTCGGACACCTTCTGGTCCAATATCCCCGTTAAATTATCATATAATTCGTTCAAGTCTGTACCGCGAGTGACCACCTCGTTGGTCGTATTAAAACTTTTGACGTCTTGTACATCTTGAGTCTCCAAAATAAAATACCCGAAAAGTTCGAAATTGAATTTTATACTGTTTAATTTGGTCAATTGACCTTCTATAAGATCTACAATTTTGTCTTTCAATTCGGTCATATATTCTACAACGCTTATATGATAATTTTCCGTGGACACCCTGTAGCTGGCAACGCGGGACTTGAAGGCGCTTGGAAGGGCCACCACTCCTTTCCCCAGATGGACGACATCACACCGCCTCGTGTGACGATTGCTCCTCAGGTGTCCAACGAAACAAGTCCGAGGAACATTTTCATCACACACGTCGCAGTATTGCGTCCTGGGGAGCTGTTCTGTTAAACCAAACGTTAGAAAACATGAAACACTACAATAGAGACACACTCACCACCGCTGGAGTCATTAAGTCTTGGGCGTTTACTCGCCGATGGTCCCTCACGAGCTGCTACTGAAGCCTCCATAGCGTCACCTTTAGAAAACGCACAATTGATATAATCAGCAGCAATCAACACGTTTCCACTTACCACTCGTCGATGGGTGGCCAACCTCGTGGTGACAGCTATCTCTTCGATGGCGAAACAAATTGTCAGCTCTGGTGAAGGACTTTCCACAAGCAGTGCACCTGAACATAATGGCAAATTAGTCTCGCGCAATCGGTTAATATACTAATTGCGCGATTAGCTACCCAGCTCGAGGCTTACTATTCACAAACGAAATGAACACCTTTATTAACACTGATTAACAAATTAAACCTCGAACGGAATACCCAGGTGTCACCACGGGGAGGATTCGCTTTGGACACCCTGGAGAGGATAGGGGGAGGTTATTTGTGTTAGGGGTGTATGATATGTTAAACGATTATCTACTCGTTACTTAGCCTTTTTATCGAGCTCCTGACGTCTTGCACGAATTGCACCCTCCACAGCTAACAGATCTTCGATTAGCTCTAGCCTTGCTAACGCAGCATTCTTAAAGATGTCCATGTTAGTTGCGCTGTGGCCGTGGCGGATCTTAGATAAAGCGGCTATGCTTTTTAGGTACTCATCGTGCATCGTCGCTTCTAGGCTGGCGGCTCGAATTTCTAGGGAGCTAATAACAATATAAGCTATTAAACTGGGAAAAGCACGTTTTGAACACCTTCAATGTTAAATAACATATATGGGTAGAAAAATAATATCTAATATCTAATATCTAATATACCTTATGTAATGATCACCGCTGCGAAGATCAGCCGCTTTAGCATCTATTGCATTACGATTAGACACGTATTCACGTTCGGCACACTGGGATGGCGACATGTCATCAATGTCTTCCTCCTGCGGGGTAGACGTAATCGACACCACAGTGTCGACTACGTTACTCCCAGTGGCAGACGACATGACGACTGCATTGCCCGAAACCGGAGACTGCACAATTACAGACGGCGCTGCGGTCACATTTTCCGAAGGTTGGATTGTTGGCTGCTTCGAAATTCGACTGGTCAGTCGACTTGAGCCGGAGTCGATCTCCAAACCATCTACAAGGGCTCTAAACTCTTGCGCCGCACCGTCGCCGGAAGCCACCTTTTCCAATGGAATGTCGTCAAAATCGAACGTTTCCATAAACATTTCCGTTTGCGATAAATGAGGAGAAGACTCATGTAACATATTTTGGATTTTTGCCACAGGAACATCAGTCTCCTCATTTATACACTTGACATACTTCGCCAAATTAAATTTTGCAGGACTTTTCCTTTTCTGATCTTTCTTTAAAGCTGATTTTAAAATTTTGCTAGAACCTTGACTACTACTTTGAGATATGGTTTCGAAAGCAGGTGCAACGAGTACGTCACTTAAAACCTTTATGGTGGCTTGCGGCGATATCTGTACGGAACCGCTTGGTTCCGTGCAGGCGCAAAGTTTAACTGCACCCGTTTTTTTCAAACTGAGCCTATTAAATTTTGAAAATTTTTTCGGTAAAACTGCACCCTGACAAAAGGAACAGACAGCGCTGTTGCTAGCCATGACAAACACGAGAGAATGGTTGCTCCCACCTCAGCCAGATGTATTTATACTGCATGCGAAGGATGACTTTCGCACGCAAACCAGTTGAAATTGAGTTCGTTGCAATCTACATTTTTCTTACCTCGGCTCACACAAAGGAAGTTAGCCTTGAAATATCTTTAAGTTCGTTGCCTACATTTTTACAGACGGCAATTCAAGTTAACATTGAAACACATTTTTCCAGACAGTTTGCGTAGATAATATAAAGTATGAAACTACTACACCAACTATTTGTTGTTCTAACATGTTGAAATGTTTAAAAATCAAATTTTATGCCACTGTTGCAAATATTTATATCCTATTAATTACTAGCGCTTATTAAAAATACTGCAGCGTTGGTCGCGTGATAGGTGAATTTGTATTCACATTAATAAAATGTGAGGTTTCAAACATGAAAGACAAAATTTTATTTATCAAAAAACATGCAAATCAAATCTATTTAAAATTGGCAGTTTAAAATGCATACTGTATATGAGAAATATTTATTTCCTATATTAATTATTAAAGCTTAATAAAATACTGCAGTGTTGGTCATGTGATAGGCTTAACTAACTGAATTAATATTAGAATTTGTATTCAGATAAATAAAAACACGAGGTTTCAGTTTCAACCATGAAAACAATTGTTTATTTATCAAAAACATATAAGTGTAATCTAGCAATCTATACTGGGTCACATGCAATTAAACCTATTTAAAATTGAGAATTTAAATGCATACTGTATGGGAAACTTTCACTGCTTTACAAACCATATTTTTTAAATGTTTACCAATTTTACAATATAGTTAAATGCTTTCGAGAATACTCTGTTCTATTTTTTAATTTAAATATGTATCTGCTTTGAACAATGGAATAGGTTTAATCAAATTTACGCCTGCAAAAGTTATTCATCTCCAACCGAAGCAATGGTTTCAAAAGCTGACATTATTGCGAGGTCAGCATAATTATATTTTAAATTATGCACTGGAATATAGTTTCCAACGAAACGGCTGTTGCATTTTTGCGATAGCAAAACTTGCTTGTCTGGAACAAAGAATCGAGTTTACTTTTATAGACCGTTTAATTATGCACTGGAATATAGTTTCCAACGAAACGGCTGTTGCATTTTTGCGATAGCAAAACTTGCTTGTCTGGAACAAAGAATCGAGTTTACTTTTATAGACCGTTTAATTATGCACTGGAATATAGTTTCCAACGAAACGGCTGCTGCATTTTTGCGATCGCAAAACTTGCTTGTCTGGAACAAAGAATCGAGTTTACTTTTATAGACCGTTTAATTAACAAACTGTTGTTTATAATCAAATGATCATTCAAATACTTCTTTCTATTTTTAATTTAGAAATATACCTTGTTTGAATAATGGAATATTTTTAATGACAATAGCATCTGCAAAAGCTATTTATCCACAATCTCAATGCCGTGTTCGAAAGTCACTTTCAGTTGATCTGGATTTATAAAGTGAACGTGGATTTCCAAATATAGAATGCTGTTTTGGTCAAGCGACAGTGTCGGCTTGGCGACCTCGATTCGCGAAGACTGGAACAAAGAAAAAGTTGTTTTCTGCACGTACATGCTTTCAATAATTCTTTGCTTGACTACGCTAAAAATTTAGATATTATATCAGCTCTATTTCTAACGTCAAATCAAAAATGTGGTAGCATGCTACACTCTACGCATACATTAAAAAATAAGGCGTGTTTGTTTTAACTCTGGTTTAGTATCGTGAAATCGAATGCATACAAAACATCACCACAATAAATCGAGGTTTTTACTTTCAATGGAAAACTTACACATCGCTTCTAAACCCTACAGATATACAATGCATGCGGTTAATATTCCTAACACTAATGCAAAAATCTAGGAGCACAATGTGCTGCGCCCTTTTAAATTATATGAAAAACAGCAACACTTAAGGGAGTCTTATTGTTAATACTTCTGCATAAATACACTTGGGAAATAAAAAAAAACCTGTTGTTCCAAATATAAGAAATCAGTTTCCATTGTCGCCTAATAATCTAAAACTAGTGGCAAACGCTGGAGTTACCTAAATGACTATCAAACTTTTTTACGTCATACAACGCATTGCTATTCATCTATTCCAAGAAAACCTAGGGAATACGTGTAGTAGATCTACTTGCTTATTAAATGACTGTCTAATTAATCTAATTGGAAGCTTATGAAGTTATCGCTATAATAAAAAAAATAGCTGATGGATTATTAGAACAACCAAATAACTATAACTATCTAATTTTATCTAAAAAGTAGGTTGTGCGGTATCAAAATGCTCCTTTTTTAGCATACAATGTAACGGCGATAGAAAAATTTTTCTATTTCTAATTACAACTTAAATATACGTAAAATTAGTTTCTGGAAAGTAAATTGGTTACACATTCCCTGCCCTCAATACGTAGTCGGGGGGAACTGGATATATAAACATCGAGAATTGCTTGAAGAAACCACAGTACCTCCAATCCACCGCAACTATACTTCAGGTAAGATATTGTTCTAAATATCTGTTTTTATCTTATATGTCCATATCTGTACTTTGAAAATGTCTTTGTAAATATATATGTTTTTATCTTATATGTCCATATCTGTACTTTGAAAATGCGTTTGGACTCAGTAAAAGAAAAATTTCTCAAAAACAACGGCAAAATGTCGCACACGAAAGTTCTTTTTTTCTAATACTTTTCTAATGTAATCTTAAAATGCTCATATCTCCGTTGTCTATTGAGATATATCTTCGCCGTTTTATGCATTGGGTTCCTACCGTCATGTACTACATTTTAAACATTTCTAACATTTTTCTAATGGTGTCTTAAAATGCTTGTATCTTCTATATTTATTAAGATATTTAAATGCCGTTTTTTGCATTGTATTGCTACTGTCATATACTACATTTAAAAAAAATTTTTTTTTCAAATCTTAAAAACGTTCATATCTCCGGTGTTTATTAAGATATTTGGTCGGGATTTTTTGCATTATGTTGCTACCGTCATGTACTACATTTTAAACATTTCTAACATTTTTCTAATGGTGTCTTAAAATGCTTGTATCTTCTATATTTATTAAGATATTTAGATATGGTTTTTTGCATTGTGTGGCTACTGTCATATACTACATTTTAAAATTTAAACGCTCATATCTCCGACGTTTATTAATCTGAAAAATGTTTCAGATTAAACCAGACGAGAATTTGCTGTGGGTGGTTTATGTAAGTAAAACTTGATTAGCTCCTTTGAGAAATTACATGTCTTTCTACAGCTATAGTGAGGCTGCCCACACCATCCCACCACAGTCCCACATCCCACATCATCGTTGCATTACAGGTATGTTACCAGTTGTAAATATAACCTCTCTAATCTGATTTTTTACATAGTATGCGATTCGTGTGTTTCTTCCATACAAACCACATCTACTTCGCCCCTAATGAGGAGGTAGTAAATCTCACCCATGAGTTGGTGTGGGACCCTCTTACTACCTACCGCTGGATTCCAGAGCTACCCCACCCCTTGATTGACCGACTCCGCAATCGAGTCAACCCAACCGACAATTGCGTCTTCTTCCATTACGCGGAGGAGCACGTATGGTTGTCGGATGGTGAAGACATTGGAACATTCAACATCCCAGAACTAGATGACATCACGTCTAGGGTGTTGAATGAGTATGTGGACTCGGTCAACATAGACCAGCCTGATGAAAACATGCCGTCGGACAGGTCGTCCACACCGTCGAGTCTGGGATCGGATGGGCTGTCCATACCTGATGACGTCAGTCTGATATGGAGTCCAAACGATCCAAGGCTTAACGGTATGGATCACGTATCTGACGCCATGTCGCCATCTTCCGTTGGAGATAGCATTTTCGACGTCTCCACCGAGGGTTGGTCTGGGGAAGAAGATGACGACGCCGGCGGTGGCGAAGGTATGGAAGATGGTGACAGTGGTGGTGACTCGAACTATGGGAGAGATGTGGAGGAGTAGTTTTAAGTTGTTAGGTTAGGTTAGTTTCTAAGTTAGTCAGTAAGTTATTTGAATAATAAATGTTTTAACTCTTTTAATTTTTTTATTACATCGCTATAAGTACATGATAAACACTTATTGCTGTTGTGCGTATTTTTTGAATGCAATATCATATGTAATGATGTCCGAAGCAAACTTTAGCATTTCATGCATGCAGTATACATTTTCCGATTTTATTGGCGGTAACGCATCCTCGATACTCCTTTTAAAGTCGCCGGGTAACCTCCAAACACCTTCGATTACACTGCTGTAAAATTGTTCAAACATCTGACTTTTTACTAGTTCAGCTTTAGATTGCAGCAACGACAACAAATCCCACAATTCTGCTACAGACTTGTTTCCGAGATAAACTTGGGATCGCTTACGTTCCTGCAGCGCTATCACTTTTTTGTTTCCGATTTTTTGGAAATATATTCTTTTGCCAGGACTTATATCCACCGGTTTCGGCTCTCCATCTTCATAGTTAAAGTGCCTATTTATCACATCTTTATTTGCAACAAAGAGCTGCCACTCTCCTTCGTCTAACAGTATAAAATCTTTGTTAATCCCACTAATTACCACTGCTGGCACAAACGATCCATAACAGGTCAAGCCCAAACTCACAGTTTTATTTCTTGACTTATTCAGCGGATAAGTTGTTGCGTTTAACAATACTGGATATGACAGTTTCACGTTTTTGTTTGTCACTCGCTGCTTCACAGTTTCACCAACCTTTTGTACTTGCTCCATTGTTTTTGCTGGTACAGCACACGATACACTACTGAACACAAACTACATCTCCTGTTATACTCATTCTTCAAGGTTACTGTCGGTGGCCTCGCTCCGAACGTGGCCTCGCTTCGAACATGACCTTGGGCTTGCACGTGGCCTCGCCTTGCATGTGACCTTGGGCTTGAACGTGGCCTTGCCTTGAACTCAAGGTCAAGTGGTGGGGGGAGGTTCCAGAACCATCCACTTCCCTCTACTGCCACGGCTGGAAGGCTCAGGGAGTCGGGCGTGAGTCACACGATACGTTCTGGGCAAGCATGTTGAGGCATATATATAGGGTACGTCAAAATTATGAGGGCGCCACCAAGCCTGTCTTAACCCGGATAACCGGGCCTGGGCGGTTAGACGGGGCGAAGTATTCAAGACACTCCGTCGATTGGGGGTACTCGTCAATTATAAACTCACACAACGATTTCGTGATGGCAAAAATACTTAGATCATGAAGGGGGCTTTTTCAGCCACGGCAATGTCACCACCAAGCCTACCTGCACGCTCTGATCTCACTGGCTCCACCGTACATTCATCTCCTCAATGATGGCCGCACACTGAAACAGAACATGCACAAAGCGTCTCTTACTTAGATAAGCGTCTATTGGTCCAGTCTTACATTGGGGCAGCAAAGCGTGCCGCAAACATTGCGTTAACTCTTATAAATAAGCATCAGCTGATGGGCGCACTACGGTTACTAAACAACACCCATAACTGTACAACATCAAAAGCAGTTTGACATATGAGTCCCACAACGGGAACGTTTGTTCATAAAAAAAAATGCTCACATGATAATTTGGGCAAACACAGCAAAGTCCAAGTGAGGGAAGTGATTAGATCAAAAATGAGTGAGCGACGCCACTTCGCGACAACGATTTAAGATGCGAAGGGTACGTTTTTAACGGTGCACAAGATTTCACAGTTATTCACATGATTAAGCGCACAGCTCGCGCACGAGAAGTTAGTATAATTCAATGGTTACAAATACCTTAATTTTATTGGTGACGATCCAAGAGATCAGCGTGCGGTCCAGCTTGCGGGAACCAGGTTGCCTGTGGCAATTCATTCGCCGCTAAAACGGCCGACGTGTGAATGGTCTGGATGCGCCCAAAATGGCGACAAAGGCTGGCGCTTCAACAAACGCCGCTACGACGGCCAAACTAGCCCAAGTGATGTCCTACCTCAACGGAATCCTCGCATAACGAGCTAAAGGGAACACTCCCTTACGTGACGACGTAGAACCGGGCATGGAATTCCATCACACCTACGCCTTGGCGTAATAAGATCGCCGTTAACGACACACACACACCTCCCTTGTTCAATCGCCTGAGTAGAACTCCCACACTCGCTTAAGGCGAAACAGCTTATCAATCACTTGCTGAAGCAGCACGAGACGGGAAAAGGCTGACGCCCCCGCCAAGGGCGGGAGCGCCGCACAAACACACACACGCTATCCGACCTCTTACTAGATCGACGGCTCTCGGCTGAATGCCCCGCAAGGAGCGTTACGACGGTTGAAGTGGCGTGAGCCAAAACGGCGTTACCACGTGACTCTCGACAGCCAATGGCGAGGCGCCCAATAAAACAAATAAGTGCCGGTGACAAAGACAGCCAATGGTGAGGCGCCCAATAAAACAAATAAGTGCCGGTAACAAAGAGAGCGCGAGGCCTCGCAGTCACACCAACAGCGTAAATTCTAGAAGGTTCGGAGATCCTGCGAGCGTTAACACCCGATTGTCAAAGTACCAACAAAGGGGTGACCCGGATGACGAGAAATACTGCGCTTGAGGCCAAATATGTGCAAAATCATTATTATGGAATTAGGCGATGAAGCCAAATAAGTAACTAAAAGGGTTTAGCATACGGGCACGCTGCCCTAAAGCCTAGGTGGCTAATTAAAATACAAAATGACCTGAATCAAATGTGCGGAAGATGAGATTGTACTTGTGCGCAAAAATTGAAAATGGTTTTAAAATAGCAACAAGTTGCCCAAGCGTAAAATGCAATTAAGCATCTACAACAGCAAAATGACTTAACATACTTTAATAGGACAACCGTCCAAAAGCGACCGATCCCTTCTTGTTCTTCTTTTAATTTCTGCTTTTTCACCGCCTCTTCCTAATTCAGGTCTCTGACTCAAGTTAATGTATTATTTTACTCTTTCAATTTGTGTTCTTATATCTATTTCTGCTTCAAGATACATAGTTTCAGGTTTGGTTAAATTAATTTTTAACCTTACTTTTTGAAATTCTCTATTGCAAACTATGTCGTCGGAACACCGTAGATTACTTAATCATTCTCCGTTCAAGCTGATTCGTTTCCCCGTCCATTCTATTTCCTTGAACATAAGTTTAACTGCGATTCTGAAAAATTGCCCCGAAAGTAGGACATATTTTGTTTGCTTTATGAGTTCTCTATATCTTTGATCAATTTTGCTGTTTTCCATTACTTTATAACGAGTGAAAAAACAAACAAAAATGATCACGTCGCAGCTCCATTCAAACAAACTTTAAAATGCCTTTTCAAATGCGTCTGATAAGAATGTAATTAGAGGTTATAGTGATAGAAGTGAGAACATACGTTCAAATTCCAAGGCATGCTTCGAGGAGATTTTTTTTATCACTTTTTGTATTGCCCAGTATTCAGCCTTTTGGAAATCTATAAAGGCCAGGTACAATGAAATCCATATTTTCTAAATGTTTCTATTATTATTTTTATCGTCAATAGATAGTTTCTAGTACTACTTATATTATTATCTAAATTTGGCTTGTTCCTGGTGTTGGCATTAATCTAGTTTCCTTGTCAATCTGTTAGTAATTATTTTGGTTAACAATTTATACCTAAAGTACATTTTTTTTCTATAATAATTTTCAAGGTCAACTTTCTAGGAAATAAGTTGCATTCCTGCAGGGTCCCTAGTTTTAATAATGTCATTTTGACAGATATGTCATAATTTAATATCGCTTGCTTCATTTTTGCATTTAAAATATTTCTTGGTTTTCTTTTTTTAACCGGTTTTATTGATGATGATGATTCCATGTTAAAAAAAGAAATTTGTCAAAAGTTTAAATTAAGAAACTTTCACATTAAAAATTGACACAACCATAATTTTGAAAAATTTCTACCAAAACGAGGTATACAAATTTCCTAGCGTTTTAATGGCATATCTAAAAACATTGTAACACTTTGACAGTTATTATAGAAAAAAAACGTACTTTATAAGACAGGAGCCCAATCGGTCCATAATTCTTAAGATTTATGTTTTTACCTTCCTTATATTGGCATTTTCTAAGCTTCTGATCTTTCAGTATTTTAGGCCTAAATATATTAAGTAAATTGTAAATTTTTTATCATGTCTGTCGATATATTGTCGTTACCTGTAGCTTTATTGTATTTTTTGTATTTTAAGGCTTGTTTAACTTCTTCCGTGGTTACGTCAGATGGCTTACCTATATCCAAATCTAGTTTCTTATGCCATAATCCGATTCAAAGGTCTTTAATAATACTAATTTTCCTTATAAAACCAGAATACTTGAATCTATTTATCTGATATTCAGTATGGCATGCACCATGGGCCTAAGATACCTTTTTAAATGATATTGATGATTATCTGCAAATCACGAATGAATGAAACAAAAGCGTCACGACACGTATCAGATATCACACTGTAATTTTTCAATGGCTAAGCCGACAACCTTTGATTTTTTTCGAAAAGATAAATTCATTAGTAAAATTTTTTGTGTCTGTAATTTTTAATATGTTACGATTTAGCCACAAAAAATGGCAGTAACGGCGCTCGCTCTTTTTTGGCGTGCAGGTTTAATGTAGTTGTTAATGTATGCTAAAAACAAATGACGAAAAAACAATTTGCTAACTAATTACTTTTAGTTTATTGATGAAACGCAGGAACATTAATAGATTTACAGAAGGTGCTCAATTTGCCCGCCGTGTTCCTGAATGCAAAGGTTAAATCCTACGCAAGAAGTTTGCACATGTCTATCTTGCTAAAGCTCTCCCGCGGGGTATTGTCCCTTTGAATCTTCCTTGTGCAGGGTTGTGCAATCATTCTTTCTAGTCCATTTTGCTTACGTCTGATGTCGTCAATATGCTTTGCTGTAAAATTAGTATAATTCTCTGAGAAAGGGGTCGCTCGTAGAATTTTGTAAGCAACCCCCTTGTAATTTTCTAAAACCTCTGTGGTTTACCGTCAACGATTTCTGTATCTTTTCTATTGCCCTTGAATAAATTTACTTAGTTGTTATCTTCCCCGCGGCTTTTCTTGTTCTTCATGTTGTGTATGATTTATTTTACCTCTTCCAGTTTGTTCGGTGATTGAACTGGTTGAACAAATTAATGATAGTATTTAAGGCTCAATTTCTATTCTATGTGCTGACGAGTAAAATTACTTATATGGCGTGTAAACTTACATTATCACACATAAAATGTATTTCAGAGAGCTAACGTTCAATAACTATTAGGTAATGCGTGAAATTAGACAACCAAATTTAAATGAAAAAAGGCTTTAACAAACCACAGGTGAAACGAAAAATTTCTAGAAACTGCGGTTTTGTGTATTACTTTAAACCGTAACCGCCTTTCTGGGACTTCCAAAGGGCTTAAACAAGTAGCTTATTTAAGTAACATCTACAATAAATTCTAAACATCTGCAACTTTGCCTCTAAGGCGTTCCCCGAGTCTTTTTCGTGAATCACCGTCGAAGAGCATTAACATTCTTGCTGCAGGTTTCCCAGTCAAGAAAAACGTCAAAACAACATAATCCCAGTGAACAATATTATTCTTCCAGCAATTTGTCTGTCGGGTAATGAATGTTATTTCACCCTAGGACACGTTTCGTAATGTAAACTAAAGTTTGCACTTAAAATAGATCCCTATTTTGTTTCATCCAACTGAGATTATAATAAATTTTCAGAATGTTACTCCTGGAACGTTAAGCCTGATGTTAAAAATTTAATTTATGTCTTCCAAACCTCTGAAGTAAAAGATAACGTTTATTTTTTAAATTGGTTTCAACGATTTAATTGCACCTTCCAGAGTTCTGATTATTACTTCCTGAAAGGTTTTTTGATTTGGATAAGTTATTACATATAAAAACTGAATCTTAGTAATAAGCCGAATGTTTACTAAAATATAAGTATAAGTATACTTGTCTTATTTTTACCCAGCTTTAACAGAGACTGAACGACTTTAAGTATTATGGTTTTGAAGTAGGTACTGTATGAATGTAGATATAAACATATATACATTCATTGTTTATATTGAACGAAATTACGAAAAATGTAATTTCAAGTAAAGTTAGGTCAAATACTACTTTACCTGTTTAATTTTAGTTTATTTATTTCTATTACAGACTCTTTAATTTAAAATTTCTAATCAGCGAAATTCTGTTTTATGATACACATGGACCGCAGCTCCACTGCAGATAAAGTTCTGAGATGAAATCGAATTCTATGAGTCACACTCGATTCAAAGATAAAAATTAGATTCACCGACGCTCCTCCATGCTGATAAGGACGTTTCATGCACTGCCCACTTGCTGCTATGCCAAATGCCAAAATGATGAATCCGCATTTCCCTTTCAGGTAATAAGACAATTGCAGTAGGTACCTACGCTCCGTGTGCATGTGCATTGTCAAGCGATCAGACGGCGGATGCACACCGCACAATAAATAGTAACTTGGATGTTTATTAATTCGACTTTTTTATTGTCTGCAGCACTCCAACACCCGGGTGATTCATCGCAATAAACTGTCGGCTTTGAGATGAAGATGTTTGAGCGATGACCCCCTCGAGGGTCGGTCGAAGACCCCCGAAATTTTTTAAATAAGGCTAATGCGAGCGCTCCTGATTCTGGAAATTGCAAATTAAATGGTTCTTTTTGTAACCATGCAGCTTTCAGGTACTGCAGAAATTTAACATGAATTAACTTGGGTTTTAATTACTTCATTTATAAAATCAGTTGGCCATATTCTTATCTCATGTTTAAATTTAATCACAACGCTAACACGTTTAAAGTAAACAACCGAGGGAGATGGTTTTGTGTAACTTTCAATGTACAAAAGAAAGACTTGCCGTTTCCATGGGAATTAATAGTAACTTCAGGTAATCAACGCTTTCATATTGAGGTAAGAATACGGTCCCTTATTTTTAATGTAGATTGCACTTTTAATTTTCTATTTTTTAATGCAACACCCTTACTATACCGACTGTTTGACTTAAGGGGCGAACATAGAGAAATAGCATGGGAAATTGTCTATATGCAGATTCCTACTTGCCGCTTGGGTTGCTAGAATTGATAGTGATGTCAATCGAAAGACAAAAAAAAATGCGCGTAATTTGATACTACTTTACTTGAATTTGTTGTTTGTTTAAGAAAGAAATAGCTTAAAACTGTAATATATATTTCGCATTTTGTTATCATCAAAAGGTTTACCGTTGGTTAATCTCTCTAAACTCAAAACCTAACGTAGCTACTTGGATACAATTGCCTGCCGACCAGCTCAGTTACGGAGACGCTATGTACAGCTCTTTAAAATATGTAAAACGGGCGCCAACGGTATTTTGAACAAATACGCAAGTGTATCCACGCATCAGAACGAGAATACATAAACTCAACTAGCACAATAAATCTGAAAGAGAAGCTCAACTCAAGTACAGGTCGCAATAACAAATAAATGCACAATATCTCCAAAGATTCAGCATCATAAATTATTATCCAAAGCAAATTCCACAAACGCAATACAATTAGCAAAATACACAAACGCAATACTCACAGTTTATCACAATATTTCCGCAACACTAATATTGCCCATATCAATCGGTTTACTAAGCAGGCGGCGTTAACATCAGATGTTTAAGCTGGTGGCTCAGTGCGATACGCATTGCGGCGTCAAGGGCAGAAATGTGACCAGGAGAAATAGCCCCCGTATCGGTTCCTATCTTATGCACTAATTGAGCGCCTGCATCAAGAGGGAAGCGGCCCCGAAAGGTCCAACTATATGCCGGCTGCAATCGCCTGAAGCAGCGGCCATGGGAACGATAACGACCATCTGCAGCACCTGCCTGAGATCGGCTTCTTCGCACAAAATGCGTAATTCTCTAGCGATCGAATAACGGCACGAAATGTCGGGCACTACTTGCCTGAACAAATTCCAGGCCATGTGTGGCACACGTGGTCCCATACCAAATCCGCCAATTGTGAAAGACCATATCTTTATAAAAGGTGAGCTTGGGGCTCCAAAACCACATAAACGTGAAGGCTTACATATCACAAACTAACGACACTAACATCAGCCTTAATAAAAACCCATCAAAGCTCTTAACAATGCTAAACCACCATGTCGGTTGACAGACGTGAGCGTAAAGAAAGCTCTCGAATAAATTCCTAATCAGATCGTCGCAGCACGCGCGACCACAGAATACGCGAAAACGGACGCGCCACATCGCGACTAAATACCATAGAATGCCGAATTGAACGGCCGGCGGCGCAAATGAACCGTAACAATTTTATTCACAAAAATCAGACCAGCCATGATCAAATTTGCTCTGAACGATTTTCACTCCGATGATGCAAGCTGTAATGTCTCGCTAAACGTTAGTCAATATGG
Organism: Agriotes lineatus; assembly: GCA_940337035.1. Taxonomy (NCBI): domain Eukaryota; kingdom Metazoa; phylum Arthropoda; class Insecta; order Coleoptera; family Elateridae; genus Agriotes; species Agriotes lineatus. The sequence goes on along the minus strand of OW679194.1, from coordinate 262,878,224 downwards.
GTGCACAAACAAGAACAAGGCCAAATCTGCCTAAGTATCCTCGTTCTCAAGGTACCTACTTAAACAACACGAACCACCAAAGAGCACGGCTATGGCGTGGATCCTTTCCTCAAGTTCATAAGGTGCAAGGCACATTAGCCAGAGAATGCTGGGTGTTTATCCACAAAGACTACGCAGTCTAAGCCGACATTCAATGTTAACAGGAATAATTCGAGTAACCGCGAAAGTCCCAATCAATGAATGTAAACCATTTGAAATAGTTGGAAATTTAAATTCGAATTCTTATTTAGAACTTTTAATCAATCAGGTTGGCCCTGTAATAGGAAAAGTTGCACGGGAAAACCATGAGATCTAGTGTCAGCATAATGGCTCTGCAGCGCATTATGGTTTGAATGTGAGGGAATATTTAAATGATAACTTTCCTAATTGCTGGATTGGTCGCGGTGGCACTATCAGCTGGCCACCAAGATCACCTGACTTGGTCCATGCGACTTCTTTTGGTAGGGTCAACTGGAAAACAAAATTTACAGAAAACGCCATCCAAATATTGACTCTTTGCGGGAAGCAATCGTTGCGGAGTGTAGGCTAATCACAGACAGACAGTTGGCTAATCTAAGGCAAGCAGTTTATAACAGATTGGGATATTGTTTACACCAGAATGGAGAACTTTTTGAGATTTGCTATGAATTTTCTCATTGAATGATGTAACACTTGATACAGTATAAGTAAATCGATGATTGAATTTAACCGAAATATGCGTAAACTGAGACTATTGTAAAATGTTTGGATAATAAATCCTCTCTTCCACTAAATACTTGTTGTTATTATCATCCAAACCGCAAGCAGGAATTTCCAAACATACGATCGTCAATGCTATAGCCTATGTTCGCTCTTTAACTCAAACACACGGTATAGTACACATACTGAAAAAATAACAAATTCCTGCAAATAGGTACAAATTCAAACTACGTCGCACCAGTTAAATTCTTTGAGTGAACGATTACACCTTGAATATACCGGTGCATATTCTAAACCTCTTATGTGGATATAATAGATTCTTGTCTTGATTAGGAACAGTTTGTACTTATGTTAATATTTACTGCTTGGTGTCATCTATTATCACTGCAACATTCTTTACTTAAGCTATAAACCACATAGGTGGTTTCTTAACTTTAAATTCAAAACTACTATAAAAACATACAACGCTTAAAATTCTATCAAAAATAAGGAAAATTTTAAGCATTTTCCAAATATTAATGTGTTATTGGTCAACAATATTAACAAATAATAATAAGTTTCTTTAAAATGTTGGCTTATAAGATGATTACGAGATTATTAAAAACTTAACTACTATTAACATTAACACGTAAATCAGTGGGTAGTTGGTCACATAGTTATTTGTGAGCAAAAAGAAGAAAAGCCTTAAAAGTTTTGGCTGCAGCAATTCGATTTATTTTTAGTTCTATTTCTCTTAGGGAGAAAAATAACATTTTCGGGTTCATTGTCATTTCCGCATTCAAGTGATAAAGTGTGCAAGTTGTGTTGAGTGTTGCAATAGAAGTACTACGGAGACAAAAGCGAAACATGTAAGTAATCAAATAATTTTCAATTTTTTAATTCTTTTTATTCGGGACTGAAATTCGTTTTGAATTTTTTCTCGTTTCTTTACTTTGCCTAGAAAACAAGAATCTGGTTATCAACATAGAAAAAAGCAACTAGAAAAACGGAAAAATGTAGAAAAACAAGCTGGGGCATTAGAAAAATATTTGAAATTACAACACCCGCAACCATCTACATCTACTAGTAAAGCCGAGCAAGAGTCCTCTGAAGACATTGAAGAAAAAACTGAGGAGCAGTTAGAAGAGGGAGAAGAGGAAATTCCAGAACATCTCCGGCCATCTACATCTACTAGTAAAGCCCAGCAACAACCGTCTGAAGACATTGCAGAAAAAACTGAGCAAGAATTAGGAGACGGACAAGAGGAAATTCATCAGCATGTAACAGCCCCTTTCCCACCCGAACTTGCCGAATATATAATAAGTGATGATCCTGGTATGTGGCTAGATAATTTATCAAATAACTCTATTCAAATCTTGGTACAAAATCAACCTAAGCAAGTAAAAAAACGTAACTATCCTGCCGATGAGAAGGGACGCAAATTTTCTGACGTATATTATTATAGGACATTGCCAAATGGCGAGAAATGCGAAAGAAATTGGTTACTGTACTCGGTATTGAAAAATTCAGTTTTTTGTTTTTGTTGTAAATTATTTACAGAGAGCATAAGCCATACTTTAGTCACTGAAGGTTCAGCTGACTGGCAACATTTATCGTTGATATTATCCAGGCATGAAAAAAATTCAATAGACATTAAAAATTGCAACAAATGGATAAAACTAGCAAAAGCATTTAAGACCCAAACAACTATAGACAAAATTCAACAAGAAGTTTATAACATTGAAAAAAAACATTGGTATGACGTGATAGAACGAATTATATGCTTCATACAATTTTTGGCTCGTCAAAATCTCGCGTTTCGTGGAAAATCAAATAAACTTTTTGATGCCAATAACGGGAATTTTTTAAAACTTGTTGAAATGGTGTCTAAATTCGATGCTACTATGTCAGCCCACGTAAGACGAATTAAAACTTCAAAAAGTTTGAAATATATGCCCACTTATCTGGGCGACAAAATTCAGAACGAAATCCTAAATTTATTGTCAAATGAAATAAAAGAATCTATTTTGGGAATGGTACAAGAGTCAAAATATTTCTCTTTAATATTAGACTGCACACCCGATGCTAGTCACACGGAACAATTAACGATAATCTTTCGTTTCGTAAAACTAAACACCACATCTAGAAAGGTAGAAGTCCATGAACATTTCTTAGGTTTTTGCCCTATTACAAATTCGACAGGTGAAGGGTTAAGTGAATTTGTTATAGCAAAATTGGAGGATCTAAATTTGAACATTTACAACAGGCGTGGTCAAGGTTATGACAATGGAGCGAATATGAGAGGGGTTCACAACGGTTTACAGCGAAAAATTTTAAACATCAATCCTCGTGCCTTGTTCAGCACACAGTCTGAACCTTGTAGTTAATGACGCTTCAAAAATCAATTTCGAAACTGTTGATTTTTTTAATACAGTTCAAGAGCTGTGTGTATTTTTTTCTTCGTCCACACAAAGATGGGGAGTTTTAGAAACTCACATACAAAGTTTAACATTAAAGCCTATATCGCAAACAAGGTGGGAGAGTAGAATTGATGCAGTTTTACCTTTGCGATTTCAACTTCCTGAAATTCACGACGCATTACTAGATATTGTAGAAGATTCAAATAAAGATTCTACTACGCGCCATCAAGCCAAGTGTTTAGCAGCCAAAATTCAATCTTTTAAATTTATTTGCTGTATTGCAGTTTGGCATGAAATTTTGTCAAAAATTAATGTTGTAAGTAAAATGATCCAACAACCAACGTTAAATCTTGGAATATGTTTGGACTTAATAAATAATCTCATCACATTTTTTCAAACAAAACGTAGCGATGAAGGTTTTTCCGACTGTATATATACTGCAAAACAAATAGCTGAAGAGATGGAGGTAGAACCAAAATTTCTCGATAATTTCACTGTGCGACGAAGAAAAAAGAAAACCCAATTTCAGTATGAACATTCAGAAAGTGTGCATACTCCCGAATTAAATTTCAAAATTAATTTTTATTTGATTGTAATAGACACGGCTTTAAGTTCCTTAAATAATAGATTTGACCTACTAAAAGAACACAGTAGCATGTTTAATTTTCTTTATAATGTGCACGGTTTAAAAGAAGTTGAAGATGAAGCCATTTTAAATAACTGCAAAGACCTACAACTAAAACTGTCTGACAGTAGTAGAAATGAAACGGACATTGATGCTCTAGAACTTTACCAAGAAATAAATGTTTTGAAGTAGGTATATGCTAAGACCTAGTATGACTGCGTTTAACGTACTGGAATATATTTTAGAAAACAGTTTATGCACTACGTTTCCTAACACTGTGATTGCGCTAAGAATTTTACAAACGTTGCCTGTATCAGTAGCATCAGGCGAACGATCATTTTCAAAACTCAAAATTATAAAAAATTATTTGAGAACCACCATGACCCAAACCAGACTGGTTAATATGGCTACAATTTCAATAGAACATGAACATGCCGAGCAACTACAACTTCATGAATTTATAAAAAAAATTTCGGAAATAAAAACCAGGCGCGTTGAGTTCCTGTAAATACTTAGATTTATTCTAATCATATGTTTGTGCCTATATTTACTGTTATTTTGTTAAAAGTTCAGCCATTTTATTTATGTATTAAACTTCTTAAGGTTTGTTATAAACTTTTTTTCTTTTGTATTTTATTTTATATTTTTATTCTGTATTTAAATATAGGAAATTTCTTTGTGAGTTTGAAGTTTTTTTTACTTTTGAAAGTACTACTAGAGTTAGGGGCAAGAAAAAATATCCGCACACAGGCAACCAAAATATGCGGCGCGGCCCTGCACACACACACACACACACACACATACAGGCGCCGGCTATCTTTATGGCATATTTACCCCTGGCCTGAATTGTGGCATAGTCACATTTTGTCATTGCGTTAGCTTGCTACTTTATCTAGTAAATGGCTGTACTTATCAAAATTTACATACACTCCATGTGAAAGGTATGCACTCCTGCTAAAGGAATAGGTCATAGTTAATGGTTGACGGTTGGAGTGTGTAAGTATGCCATTATTTTGGAAAATTGATGGACGAGTGTGTGTTATGTGTGTATGTATTTTAAGGTTACGTAGAGTTATGAGCAAGATTCTAAATCACAAGGATATATTGCTTCAATTGCCAGTACCTACCCTTTTCATTCTTTATACCTCTTTACCACCTAAACGAGAAACTAGACATATTTAATGCGATTAATAAATAAAAAACCTATAACTATACATATTAGACGAAAATTATAATCCAATATGACTAGCATTTTCCTTTATTTTCAAAATTTGGTGTAGATTTTGTGACAAATACACCAATTTTCTTCTCATTTTGTGATTTTGCAACATTCCATACATTTTACAAGTTTTTTGTTGAGTAAACAATTTATATACGGTTTAAAAATTTATTGATTAAATATTGTATATCATTGTAAAAATACTAAATAGGTAGATATAACTAAGCTGTGAATAAAAATAATTCCTTATAAAGATAAATGCATCGACAAATTCAACTGAAAGGTATATAAATACATTTATGCTCTCCCCTGTTTAGTTTTAGTTACATAATTTTTGACGTAATATTTTATGTCTTTCCATGATCTAGATGATAAAACGTTACGATGTAATTCCATACATTCTTCACATTGCACTTTTCCTGGAATTTTTGATGCTTTTATATTAGTTTTAAAGAATGATATTACTGCACCAGATTCTTGTTCACTCCATGGCCTCTTAGTAGCAGCTTGACGTGCACATTTTGTGATCTTTCTAGTTGACTTTGTTTTATTTGTTACAACTTCGTTGGGTTTAGCTTTAGTTACAGCACTATTGCGTTTAGCTTTCCAGATATTTGAAGATATTGTTGATATTACATCTTCCGCAGCTTGTGTATCATCTGCACTGTTTTCTTTATTATTTTCTTCACCAAGCTCGGTAACCACCTGCATATTATTCACTTCAGTTGCAGCCAACATAATTCCACTTTTGCGATTATGATTTGCATTCTACCCTAAAATAAAAAAATCAGTTTTACAATAATCTTGCTTGAAGCATGTGGTATGTAATGCTTACAATACCGGGCCAAAATCTTAATACCGGTATTCGGTATTTTAAATTTTTAATACCGGGATACCGGTATTAACACCGGTATTACTATTAGAAAATTTACTTATTAAATCTGTACCTACTTATTATGACATAATTAAAAATATTATACAAAAAAACAGCGAATTCCATTAACTTATATTTTTTCTTTATAAGTAAATAAATAAATAACGTAGGTGAAAAATATAACAAATAATAAATTCTATAAATATAAAAGAAACATGTGTTTTATGTGTAACCTAATAAACCAACTAACACATTAATTAAAATTGTCCATAAAATAGTAATTTTCCCCTTTGTAGGTACTGAAGTATCTGTGACAAATCTGTTCGTCGTTGTAAAATGACAAATTCTAAAGCATCCAAAATAGTCATTCTACAGCTATTGAATATTTTTGTTGGAAAAGAGCCTCCATCATACATTTTGAAGATGCATCAGCCATCAAAAGTTTGTAATTTTTAGGAATATGTTAATACCTAAATGCCGGAACTTTTTACATCATACCGGTTTTCAATACCGGACAAAATTCGTCCGAGATACCGGTATTCGGGATCCCGGTATCCCCGTATTGTAAGCACTAGTGGTATGTAACTAAACACAAATTACACACATTTAACCGTAATTATATTTAACCAAAGCTAAATAATTATTTTGACAACTATGGTTTCATTTATATTTTTCTAATCATATTAAATAATATGAACATTATTAGTGTGGTTTTAATTGAAAAAGTTATTTTATAATTTTATAATTAATGAAGCAATGGAATAGTATTTCATAATTCAATTGTAGTCCGCCATTGATATGCTGAGTTCTTCATTATTCCATTGTTATTGGCCAAGTTCTTCATTTTTCTTCAGTAAATCATGAAGGTGAAACATATAAACAGAAGGTTCTGATAAATTTAAATGTAAAACCTTAGCGGCAGTAACAAAATTAGTAAAATGTGTCTTGGCGCACTATTCACAATTATTAATGTAATTATTTAATTCGAGTAGAAAACGTATACTATTTAACTCGTGAGAGAGGGCATTATTCGCTTGGATTAATTATCGAATAATACTATGTGTTCAAAAAGAAATTACATAATGGTTGGAAATGGAAAATAAAACTAATGTCAACAGCAAGCGTTAGAGACAGCAACCTTTAGAATCTTCAATCACGATAATAGCGTATAATAAAAACTTACAGTACCAACAACAGTGTTGACAGTTAATAAATTCTAAAGCTTGCTGTTGACATTACTTTTATCTTCTATAGCCAACCCTTATGTAATTTCTTTTTGAACACATAGTATATAACTATATATTTCAGTAGCACTGAAAAACAATTTTAAATGAGTAAATCCGAAAATGATACAAAATATATCTATTGCCATTAAAAAAATATTTAATTTTGTAATTTTATAGGTAAATGCGAGCTACTTACTCACAAGGTGTGCCAACAACACCAAATTTCCCCGTATAGCCGTTATTTATAGTAAATAAAGTAGCTGACTTGCATAAGATCACGTGTGGTATGTGTTTAAAGTACACCGCCGTTCATTTGAAGTGGATCGCTTAAAAAAACTAGTTTCGACGACATTTTTCTAACCTTTTTATAGAAAAATTTAGTTTGTATTGTAGCTAATAATTGAGTTAACTATTGTTTTAAAAATATTAAGTAGCCACATGTAATTTTTAAGTCCTATCATGTTTAATAAGCACGCGATAATCCAACAATGCATAACTTGTAAGTAAAGTTTAATTGACGTCAGGGTATTGTTAAAAGCGGTAATAATCAATAATTAATTAATAATTCATGCATTTTTATCAAACAATACACAAAACACACCAAAATCTTCAAGTTTCTTCACTGCAAGTTTCGCATTGTTAACTTATCGGCTACTTATTAAAAGTGATATTTTTTTTAAAATAACGTGTGGCTACCTGATGCTTTTAAAACAATAGTTAATTCGCTTCCTAGCAATAATACAAACTACAGTTTGTTATGAAAAAGTCGTCGAAACTAGTTTCTTTAAGTGATCCACTTCAAATGAACGGCGGTGTATTTTCCATTATGAAAGATACTTGAAAACGATAAAAGGTTATTTAAATTCGAGTCCCTCCGCTGAGGTCTCAGAAACCTTAAGAGATACGAAGTCTGTTAAGTTGAGTATTCTATTACTGAGCAATAATTTAAAAATTATTGAACAGCCTGCTTTATTTAAAAAAAAACAAAAAAATAACAATTTCAGTTTTCAGCCATAATTTGTTTGTTATTAACAATTCATGCTGATTTTAACGATTTATAGGATGGTTGAATTTTACTGGCAGAAACTGCTGTTATTTACAAAATTTTAATAGATGACCATGGAAAAATGATTCTAATCAACTAAGTCACATGTCGTGTAGGTACAATTTCTCAAGTACTACAAAATAACCTATACCCGAGTTAAATACTGGCCCCTTTTGACATAGCTATTAGTGTCAAAAGTGACATTTTAAGCACAAGTAAATAACATAACTTTTTCCAATATCTACTTCTAAGGCTGTATTTTATCTATGAAAATCTCCATGGTAAAGTAACATTTTAATGATTAGGGAGTATAAAATGCTACTTTATTCACTAGTGAATAAAATAGTCCATAATCCATAGCAACTAACAAAATAAATACGTGCTACCGTGGTAACTAGTACAAAACCGATACATGATATTTAGTTAAAACTATTTATTTAATTTTAAAACTTATTTATTTAACTAAATGTAGGAATTGGAAAAAATTTTGCCTGCCACACGTGAATGAAGAGATTTTATCCATTCAAGGAAATTATTGCTTTTGGCGTGCAACGTAAAAATTATAGCACAAGATGCAAATCACTGACGATAGATCACGACCAGGGTCAAAGACGCTGGTTACACCTGAAGTGCATACAGAACTTTATGTAGAATTGAAAGTAATTGTTAAAAAACCTTTCTTTGTTTTGGCAGTGACTGCATTTAAACCAAAAACGCACCTCCCCCCCCCCCCCCCCCCCCCAATTGAAATCGATTACTAGAAATGCATCAATGTGATTTCATGATGCTCATATTTAGATAGCAAGCCCTGGGTAAAATACGCTCGTTTTCAAAACTTCAATGATTTAAGAAATTAGTTAGGGTGGAACTTTCCACACTAGGCTAATGGCATGATAAGTGCACTTTTCTTAATTCACAAGAAATTGTTTACTTACCTCCCAACTGTTTTTTAATTGTACAAGCTAAATCACTGTCACAACGCGCCAGACACCAACACTCCCAGAGCAGGATATATCCTCTTTGGAAATTACAATGCAAGCAAATTTTACGTACACGCGCAACTGATTTGTGGCAGATTCGCGCAGCATGCCACAGTTAATTGTGCACTTATAAAAAAACACACCGGTAGGGGGCGCGGATTTCAGTAACTTCTTGACGTGTCACAAATATAGTCATTCTGTACGATTTAACACATTTGAGCTGGACCCCACTTGTGACATATTTTCTATTATATTTTAAAAACAACCCCACACCATAAAGAATGCTATCGCAATTGGGTTTCCGCACGAAAAAAATTGTGGCATATCGAAAAATATGCCACAATTCCAGGATAGGCCACAATTCAGCGCTATGCATGCGCGATATGCCATAGTTAATAGCACACGTGAGCACACACACACACACACACACACACACACACACACACACACACACACACACACACACACACATTTTTCAGGGACGTCCCTTGTTACGCTCATTTTGTCACTTTTCCGATTTATTAATTGAAATAATTAGTCAGATTTGGCAATTTACTTTTATTCTCTAAATTTACAGTATTTCATCTATGGTTAGGCAACCCAAATACCTTCAGCCTCAATTCTGAATTAAAAGGAACAGTTTTTGTTATCAGTTTTGCACATACAATCTACACCTATAGTTTTTCTTCCTTTTTTCGAATTTCAGTGTGACATTGATAAACTGGGATTGTGAACTGCTCTGGCCAATTTGCATTCCATTCTTTTCCATCGATTCGTTCGTTGAAGTTGGTGCCCTAGGGGCATTTGGCTTCACTGGCTTTGGTAATAGCCGATCTCGTAGTCTTGAGGGATTTTGAGGCAAGGCGCCCTTTGGAACGTTCTGGAAGCCTTTGTGAGTTGCTGTCAACGTTCGCTTCGCTTTAGTTGCGGTTTTGATGGGCTTTTCTCCGATCGAACGAGGCGTGGGCTGTTCGTCACCATTCGCAGGTTTGTTAGGATTTCTTTTCGTCAGCGTGGTTGTTTATCTGGAACTTTGTAATTTTTAGCCAATTAATTTTACGCCAAGGAAATGCGTTATCTAATTCTAATTGAGATTTCCAATTCTACGCCATGAAAATGGGCTTTAATTGTACGCCATGGAAATTGAATTTTACTTCTGCGCCCTGTGAACTGGGTGTTATCGCTTGGAGTTTTGGTGTGGTTTATTTTACCTGGGACTGGTGGAGCCTCGACGAGCCGGCGGCGGCGTGCCGCTCATCTATTTCCCTGCGGTCGCCTCGTTGCAACTAACGAAGCCCGTCTGCTGCCCGTTACGAGGCCGTCTCCTGGTTGCTACGTCCACGTGCCGTGGGTACCTGAGAGGTTTTTAAAGCAATGTAGATATGTATTGTTTGTCGATTTGGCTTGTAGGTATGCCTTTTTAGAATTTCGATTATGGTATTTTGTGTATTATGCTCTGTGTGCTTTATTTGCGTAATTTGTTATTTGATTAGATTGATTTACTTACCCGGTAGTACGTTCTAGACGTGTTAGCCGGCCAGAGCTGCGGTAAACTCACCCTTTATTACGTAGTTCAGTATCCGTCATTTGCTTGTATGTAAACTTAATCTTAATAGTATTAAACTAGCAGTCCAGTGAGACAAATGTCTCATTTAATAAAACAAAAAGACCGTTTTGCAAATAGAACGCGTATTTACCACACGTACGTATATGACGTCATTGTTGATAGCAAACTACCAGTCGCATTCGCCTTGATAAAATTTGCCTAGAATCTAACCTAAAAAGTTAGGATTAGGATAATTATTAAGATAATAATTAGTGTTAGAGACTGAAATTCGGTTCCTGACCTGACATGACCATTCCAAACATATAACTTTAATAACTTTTTTCTCTATCTCTTACGGTTTGGCTGCTGAAACAGCGTCCCGGACGGACAAGTCTATTATATATATATATGGATTAACGGCTGTGTCTAGGGAACCGAACGCGGTACCCTTTTGTTCGATTTCAAGCTTCCTTGATTTGTTTGCGCGATTCTAAATATGTTTAACAATGTAAAGGGCATATTCAAGTAGATTTTGGAGCCTTCATTGACTTACTTGATGTCTTTGCAATAGAAAACTACCTTGAATTTATATGGCCATATATAATCGTCAGTGTTTTCGCTTCGTAGAAATTTTGAGTTTATTATAGAGTCATTTTGAGCTGGCACTCGGGGTTAGACGTCAGCTGATTGCTTGGATAGCTCTCTTCTGCCACACCCTGCCTCACGGGATGCGTGCAGACTATTTATTTATTTAGCTAGATTATTGTTAATGCTTTCTTCCTATTCGCGAAATGCCGTTACAGAGTGATAAAATTTTAATTGCTTATGCCGCGCCCAACTAATTATTTTAAATTGTTTGTTTTGTCATAGCTTGCCTTGATATATATATATATTGTTGTACTTGTTTTTGTGTGTGGGTATTTCTGACACTATAGTACCAATATTAATAAAGCTGTGATATTTTGATTGGTCGTTGCTTTGATTTTGTTTGATCTGCTGGACTTATCTTCGACCTTGTGAACGGTCCGGCACAAGGATGATTCGATGTCGAGGACCTGGCGCCCATTCTCTTCGTATTTCGTTCAGTGTTCTTTTCAGCGTAGTTGGAACCCCGACCCTCGCGACTAGTTAGCCCATTAGGCCGATAGTTACCAGCCGGCAAAATATCAAATACAACTTTCGCCAAAAGGTAAGGCCAACCCGCCTATCTCCCCTTACACCCTATTTTGGTGTGTGTGGTGCGTTGAAACCAGGTGCCAAAATCATCAACAAAATTTTAAATATCCCAAGCGCTTTGTTTTGCAATCACAGCCTACTACTTTTTTAAATAATCACCTTCTTGCCTAGTAAAGTTGTGTATTCTCCTAGGCAGAATGATAGTTACCCTACAGTCATTGTTGGGACGCCTTCTCGATATCTTGCGCCACCTAGATAAATTCCTAAGGCCGGCCCTGCTGATTTTAATACTTACTTATTAATTGATAAGTGGTTATGCTCCAATTTTTGAAAATTTTAGTTGTGTGCTTGTGCTTTATTTTGTTTTAATTGTTCCAATATCACGTATTTGTTTATTTTAAAAAAGAGTTGCTTTTATTCATTTCTATATAAGTTGAATAATACCGGTCCTAGTACTGTCCCTTGTGGGACTCCGCATTCAACCATCCTCTGTGTGCTTGGTGTATCTCCGATGTTTACAAACTGTGTTCGATTTTTGAGATATGGTTGCATTCGTTTATGTACTGTGCTGTTTGTCTAATACCAATATCATACAAAATATCTATGAGCTGATTACAATTAACTGTATTATTAGTTTATGTGACTTTAAAACACGTCGACCAATAAGCTACACAAATATGTAATTTAAACAAAATTTATAGATAAAATGGATAGGTAACATTAAAATAACAATGCCATAAGTTAAACAAGATGTTGAAAGTTTATTCTAAACGTCAAATACATTTGACAATTCCATGTCAACAAAAAGCATGCTACAGATTAGGCAAGCTAGGCTCGGTAGCTCAGTGATTAAATATTCTGGCTACTGATCTAAGGGTCGAGAGGTTGACTCCCGATCCCGGAGAGGTTTTCAAAAATAAAAAATAATGCGAATGAAAACCTCTATAGAATTCCATCATTCGGAAGTGATGTACACATGTGGGCCCCATATTACGAGAGGAGATTTGTATGTTATCTACCTAGCCATGAAACAAAAGAGCTATGATAGCAATTGTTTGTTGTCGAGTGACTGTGACATTTAGAAACCTGTATGCAAAGTTGTGTTTAAATCGTGTGATTTATAGAGATTTGCGAGTGTTTTTTTTGTTGGTAAAATGAGTGATACTAAACTTGAACATCGCTCTGTAATAAAGTTTCTTACGAAAGAGGGCAATGGGCCTAAAATTATCCACGAAAGAATGACTGCCGTGTATGGGGAAAATTAAGTGAAATTTTGGTCTAAGCAATTTCGATGGGGTAGAGAATCGATCCAGGAGATTCAAAGTCCGGACGACCAGTAATTGCAACAACCGAAGAAATTCTGCAAAAAGTTGCAGATTTGGTAGGTATTGAAAGATAGGCGTATAAAGGTTTCCGTTATTGCTAATGCAGTCAGTATATCTGAAACAAGTGTTCCCAATATTTTGCATGATGATTTGGGAATGAAAAAGGTATCTGCGCGGTGGATTTCGAGATTGCTTACACCTGAGCAAAAACTATGCAGAAAAGAAATTTCTCAAGAAAATTGGGCTGCTTTGGAAGACGACAGAAATTTTCTTTCGCGAATTGTCACCGAGGATAAGACTTGGGTGTTTCACTGGAACCCTCCCACCAAACAAGAATCTATGCAGTCGGTTCACAAGGGCTCCCCGCCACCGAAGAAAACCAAAACCCAATTGTCTGTAAAAAATGATGGCAACTGTTTTCTGGGACGTCGAAGGAATCTTGTTGATTGAATTGAAACAATAAAGAAGCCGACCTGCGATTAATTAATAAAATTAAGCAATGGTAGTAAAAATCGCAGATCAACCCCCCTTCAGTTTATACACCACGGCAGCTCTAAAAACTCTTTACTCACCGCAATGGCCCTAGCTAACTCAAATTTCGGCGGCCTTGGATCGTAGGTTCAAATCATCAGCTGTGTACCCTGGAATGTCTTCAAAAAAGGAAAGGAAATGGGCGCCAGAAATCAAAAGATTTCAAATAATAAGAAAATAAACTACAAGTGACTAGCGTTTAATTAATAATTAATAAAAAGTGTTGAAGTGTCAGTAGTAAATAATCAGGATAATTAAAATGCAAATAATGTGATAACAAAGTTGTGTACGTAAACTGAAGGTTGCGACACGCATAAAATTAAAAAGCCTTTTCGGGTTATTTTAATAACTTTACCAAAAAACATTCGTGCCATAAGCTTATCACAGTCATTTAATAAAACCTTCTGTTAGGCTATTGAAAATAAAAAAGCGTGACTGTACCTTTTACAGAGGGTCGAAATACATCAAAATAGCAAATTTAAATACTGAGCATAATTAACTATAAGCATAAAAATTTAAATATTAAAACAAGAGCATGTATGAAATTGAACGTTACATGTTAATAATGGTAAAACGTATGAATTTAAATTCCAAATAATTACGGGTTTAAAATGTATAAATGTAAAATCCAGGTATTGAAGGTAATTTGAGATTTAATCCCGGAGTAGCACTAACTAACCTCAAAACATAAGCTGGACGTGAACTCCGTGAATGAAAATTATAGCAAAGGCACCCTCGAACAGCAGCAACTAAGCAGAGCGCCAGCAGGTGTCGAAAATGAGATAAGGCTAGCTGCTTGACCTCCGAGATAAACTCGTGATTGAAACTGGTAATAAAGAGCTAAGAAAAAATGTAATTACTATGGAGATAATAAAACAGAAAAGCGCCATCGTACCTGATCATAATCAGCCCTTAGGAAACACAATGCTCATAAAAATTGGTTGAGCGTACGTAATTTGACTTAATTAAAATCAAGCCTTAGCCGAGCCGATGACGGCGGGCTTAGGTTAAGACAGCAAGTGCTCGGACGAAAAATTCGTGCCCAAAAGAAAGCTTGCACTGTGATAAGAGATAGCGCGGGTCGAGAGGGCATCGCGCAAACGAAAGGAACTTGATGCAGGTACAAAATACGCTGCTTTGGAAAATTTACGAATTCGAAATGTAAAGGATATATAATTCAAGTAAAAATATACAGGTTAGGCCTGAAATAATTGGATAACTGGCGAAACAATTAAGCGAAGCCAAAAAATTGTTTCAGAATATATGCAGAGGGGGTCTACTATAAATGGAGAGGCCTATGGGATACAATTCAAAATTTAAAAAGTATATTGGAGGAAAAACGGCCGCATTCTTATAGGCAAAAGAATTTGTTGCTGCACGACAATTGCCGGGTGGATAAAGCGTCTAAAAGTTCAGCGGATTATTAATGATTCTGGTTTCATTGAATTAAGGCATCCACCTTATAGCCCCGACCTGGCCCCGTCTGACTTTTTTTTATAAATTTTTGATAAAATATGTAAATTACGTAATATGATTTATCATGTTTGTATATGAAATAAGTGAGTTGGTTGCCTTAAAGATCTTTAAAAAATGTTCGTGTTTCTTTCCCAGAAGGGAATCGAACCGCCTCTACTTGCCAAATTGGCGAAAAATTAAATACAATTTTGCCAGTAAGTGTTAATTTATCGTTTTATTGTGTGAATACATGTGTGGCAGAAAGGCCACAACTAAATAAAAGTTTAAAACGGTAAATAAAATTAGAAGATATCTTCATGATACACAAGAAAAGCGCCCGACACACAGTGGTCACCCAATGGCAGTGCCTAAGCATGGGTGCATCTATGGGACACCTTAAAAGGTATGACCTTGAAGATACCACACAGAAGAAGCTGGAATCCTGTTTCTTCTACACCTAGAGTTGCAAGTTTGTTGACGTAAAGGAGGTCCATAGACTACGAAATTATCAGGCTGTGTTGAGCCTGAAATAAGTGCTGCGTCAACAAGGACAACCGTTGAACCTCGTTCTAGCTGTGCATGCTACACGCATTGACAGAGGCCACCTGAAGCTCACTCTGAGGACCCATGTCAACGAAAAGGAACCTACAAAAAGGTGGTCAACGCAATGCAAGTTAGTATTTATAAAAAGGTAAGCAATCTATTAACCTGTGAATAATTGCTAAACTACAGTAAAGTGTTTCGCCGAAGTGAGGTTAAAAAATTCGTCCAATTTAAAATAGATAAAGCGAAGATCTATATTACCGACACGATATATTTAAATGTCAAGTTTAAATTTGAAAATAAGATTAATGCATTATAATGACCTTTCCTGATTTGAGGTAATTTTATCTAAAATAAAATAAGTTAGTTTCAAACGTAATGTAATTACATAGTAAATAATTTAGAAACACAAAAGCATTTGTCATTATAAAAGAAATTTGGCGATAGTGTGGGGATAATTATTATAAAAGCTCAAATATAAATCATTACATAAATAAGGATATTCTAAATAGGGCTAATAATAAAAGCTAATATCAGTTCATAAATAAAATGGCGCCCAACGTGGGGTTCATTTTAAGATTTTTCCTTATGCATTACATATAAAGATTCGAAGCCGATAAAGTGGGGTTAATATTGTAAATTTTCCATTACAGGAATAATTAGCACCATTTGCATGGCATACAATTTAAAGAAAAAAATAAATGTTGACATTAATGTGGGGCCAATGTTGAAATACCTAAAAACTTATTATGTTAAATAACATATAGCCTACAATAACAGGCAACAGTTTTCTCAGATTATTACATTTAAATAAATTCACGCAAAATTAAATTACGTTTTAATATTAAAAGTTATATAATATTATATAATTAAAACGAAATACAAAAAAATAATACCAAAGTACAGAAAATAAATGAGTGATTTGTAATTACGTAGGTAATTGGTTGATTATTGTGCGTGAAATAAGAAAATTGATAATTACGTATGGTTAAACCGATAATATTCTGTCATCATTGTGATAAAACATTTATTTGACATTTGTGTTGCAATATTTGGGTATTAATAAAGATAAGATATGACAGATAAGGATAGGAGAATATTGAAAAGTGAAAAAAAGAAGAACACTAGGAAAAGGAAACAGAAGTAATTGAAGAAGTGGAGGTAGGTACAGCAGAACAAGAAATGGAACATGCAGATCTACTAATAGTTCAAGAAGAAAGAAGTAAAGAACAATTGAACTATATTGGGTTCAAATGTTAATGTCAATACAAAAAAATATGCAAGAGTCGCTGCAGAAGCACATTTAACATTAAAGAAGAATATGGAAGAGTCAAAGGAGTTAAAACAATAATCAAAAGGAAAAACCACAAAGAACATATAAGAATTAAATGAAGAGCTGAAAGAAGAGCTGCAAAAATTAAATTTAAAGGCAGAACAAAATCATTAACGGCTACAAACACACACAGAAAGTTTGATTGGAAATTTGAAAGGAGAATTCAATAAAATACAATTTGATAATAAACAAAAATTACAATTACAAATTAATAATATCAACTAGAAGTTAAATAACTATAAAAAAGACACAAAAAATTGAGTTAAAAAAGAAACACAGGAAGAATGAAAACAATTTATATAAAAAAAACTGGCAAAGAATGATGAAGTAGATAACAAATATTCAATGAAAGCAATACTTATGAGTTAATAAATGTTGTGATAATAAAATAAGAGGTTGTTTTCACATTTCTACAATGTATCCTTTCAATAACAATTTAGTTCAATGATTTCAAACGTTATGTTAATATTGAAAATAAATAATTGACGTAATAATATTTAAGTAGGGTAGTCAGGCAAGAGTGAACGCTTTTTTCAATAAATGAACATTAGATAGATGCAGAAAAAAACTGGTATAACTTAGAACAATAAACTCAACATAGAAGAATAGCTTGAAGTATGTAGATTTACTGCAAACCCGTAATTGAATAACATCAGGATTACCAAAACTACCAAAAGTTCATTGAAAAACAACCGAGCACGAGGATAATAATGTCTGCTAGCGTAATCGTAGTACGTGAAAACGCGCATGCATTCAGTCAGTCTGGCAACCCCGCATATTCTGACCCGAGTGGTGCCGATCGGTTTGTTTATATCTCGGTGACCTAAACTGCACGTTTACCCAGTTATCCCTACCTTTGTTTTAATTTTTTTTGCCACTGTTGTAATAAAACGTGTTGAACTCATATACCGATGGGGCCACAATTATACGGATGGGGCCATAATTATACAGAGAGATTTTTCTTACTACGAACACGGCAGACGATATGTCGAATTTACAAATGCCGAGAATTTGACTTTGACAGTTCGCGTATTTTGTAAGTAGATAATATCTGCTGTCATTTCTATCTTAAAATCGATAACTACGAAGCAACGGATCAGTGCAAATTGTAAAATGGTATTATCAGGGTCCAACGGTCCGGGAAATTCAAAATTCTTTCACAACATTTGAAAATAGGCGTTCTTTATCGTTATCAACGTTACATGGAGTTATTTCAAATTTTGGAAACTTTGGATGTGTTTCTCCCCAAAAGCACAAAAGCCCTAATGTTCCCAATGAAGACAGGTATTTAAAAGAGGTTTGTATTACCGCTAATGACTATCCAGACTATTTATTTAAATAAATTGCAGAACTAGTAGATTTAGCTGCGATATTCTTCCCGTTGGCCATTTCAGAAGTATGGAATTTTGTGAAACTGTGACAGATATGCCTAAAACTTCCTCTGAAAAGTCGTTTTCACTACAACTAACGATTTGAAGAACTGCGTTTAAAAATTAAAAGGGTTGTTCAGAGTACTAGCACTAATACGTTTCTATGATCGCTTAGGATATTGTTTAGCGCAAGAAGGCAGGCTCTTTGAACAAGAGCTAATTTAAACTTCTTGAATTTTGTTGTTTGAAATAAAAATAGTTTTATTTTTGTTTGCATCTTTTTTTTACTGAGTTAGTTTGTTCGGAAGAAATTATTTCTTTCTTCAGAATGCGTTTTACTTTAAGAACTACCTTCTTTTACTGTACTGTTAATCTCTAAAAATCCTGTTTTTCAACTCTGAATTTATCACCTGAATTAATCACAGAATAACAGTACCTCATACATTCTATCTGTGATATAATAATTAATTTAAAAAAATTACACTAGGCGTCTGCGTTGAACAATTACTAAACAATCAACGCAGACGACCCGTGGATTAATATCAGAGTACCTTAGACCGACTGTCCATCGGTCTTGGGGTATTTTTAGGCAATCGTAAATTCGCCTTGATTTACTCGTGTTCGCAGTTCATGAATTTTCACTGTATATAACAGCAATGAGATAACATGAATAACAAAATAGAATGCTTGAGTAAGAAAGAGATGGCCATACGAAAAAATTACTTAGTAGGCATGTTTAGTTGAAAAATGTCATAAATAAATTAAGCGTTAAGCCTTCTCGAATATTTGCTACTATGTTTATCTCTTTCTTACTCAAGCAATACGAGTTATTTTCTTGTTCATGTTATCTCATTGCTGTTATACAGGGTGAATGAGACCACCCGTATCAGTATTTTTTTTAAAGAACGGTGAGTCGTAGAGAGTTGGGATAAAAAAATTTATTATAAAAGTCATACTAAAGAATCGAATGGTGATATTATTATTTCTCGAAAAAGTCAGCATCACGAGTAGTTTTGTCCACAATGTCCAGAACTCCAAAATTTTAAATGGCACCATAAGTCGAAAAACGTATTGTTGAAAAGATCGTTAAAAAAGAAGAAAGTTTTGTAGGAAAACTTATTTTACTACTACCACCCCTTTTAAGTAATATTCGATTAAAGTTATTAAATTTGAAATTCGTTGTTAACAAGCAAAATTGAAAAGTCGGCTTTTAAAATCTAGTTACCGAATTAAACAATGTTACACACACGTTTTAATGTCAATAACGTTTTAAACACTTGTACCAAGTACAATGTTGGAAAAAGTGTGTGCTTTGAACATATGTTGACAGGGTATTTTAGGGACTCTTTCCTTTGTTCATATACATAATAATAGTGATGTATGAGACAAGGCAGCAATGGAGTAAACATGCTGACGGAACAGGAGTCAGCGGCAGTTCCTAGAGGACCTAGAACTTGGGAGGTTGTTCTAGAAATTGTTGTATTTTATAGTCGATAGGGGAACCTGTGCTGGCAAATGTTTATTTTAAGAATTATCCGAATTTGATCTTGGGAAGGCAAATGTGGGCATTCAATATTTCGCTTTTGTATAGAACTGACGTCTGATGTATTACCGTTACGTCGAATATATTTGAAGTTTTTAATTGTTTTTAACTTGTTTCAGTACTACTACAAAGCAGCGGTGGGATAATACACCACTAAGTTTAAAAAAAAGTTGTGCAACTTTGTGAAAAGGGTAGAAGTGCTGCATAAACGTTGATGTCCTGGTGTTGGTGACAACAAAAGAGTGACGAAGAGACGAAGTGCGAGATCAAGAATGGGGGGTCGGTTGAGGAGGAGAATGTCGAGTAACCGCCAGCGCAAATTGCACATCCATCTCCAGGTCCGGGGCGGAACGAGTTGAGTTTGGTTGCCGAAAGGGAGCCTGGTACCACGACAACTAGGGGTCGCAAACCGGGATCTCGAGTTTCAAAAATACCGGAATACTGGACTAAAACGGATGCTTTAAAATACCGGGACTGGATGTATGGAAACCGGGATTTTTGAAATTCTCTGTATTTCTTTTTCAAAAAATATAAAACGCTTGCGAACCGAGGAGGATGGATTAGAATGAGCGGATTCCTCGTTGGGAATGGAAATGTCTATTGATAATAAGATTGAACATCTTGGATCTGAGCATGACAAACCTGAAGACACACTGTCGTTTAAAAGACATATAGAGATTGAAATACAAAAGAAACTTCAGGCTCAGGATAATACTTCCAGACCAACTGATGGAACATTGACACATTAGTAAAAATAAAGATGGCGTTGTTTGAAAATGGAGCTCAAGAAGAAAATATCTAGAAATTGCGTATGATAGCTGAAGGTTCCCAGTGTGGAGTCTGAGCGGGTGTTCTCGTCATTAGGTTCCTTTTGTAACCATTTCCGCTCAAAATTAAGCGATCAAACATTAGACACGTCATTTTAAAGTTCTCATTATTTAATTTGACCAAACATTAAGAACACAAATTATTTTAATATTTGATTAATAAAACTATTTAATTTAAAAAGTTAAGAACATTATTTTTGTTCGTTTGATTAAAGTCTGAAGGAAGGAATCCCAAAACATTAAAATAAAATTGTAAAATTTTTTGTCAATTATACCTATAGTGAACTCAATCCGGGGACACACTGTATATACCTACCAATACAAAAAACAAACAAAAATATTGCATAATGAATACATTCAAAGGGAAACAATATGTAACTAATAACTACCATAATAAAAGGATGTACCTATATTACCTACAGAATGTTATTGATAATAGCTCTTTTGAAGTTGGCAAGTGTGCCATTAAAAACATCCACTGAATTTGCAGAAGCATTTATAATTTTTAGAGTTCTATTTATAGGTGAATGAGTGCCATAATTCGTGGTATGAAACTCAATGTGAAATAATTCAAAATTTCAGAGATTCCGGTTAGGCACATTGAATTTAATTAAACATAGTAACTCTGGACAGTCAACCAAGCCATTAACAATTTTATATATAAAGTAAATATGGTAGAGAATCCTACTATCCTTCAAAGAGAGCAAGTTTAACTTCTCCAACATCGTTGATTTATGATAGTCCTCCATGGGGATGCTACATTTGAATGCAGCAAAACGCAAGAATTTATTCTGAATTCTTTCTATAATGTCACAATGAACCTGATAATGTGGAGACCATACTATCGTTGCATATTCTTCCACTTCCATTTGTGATTTGGTCACAAACATATCGTTGTCAGTTTGCTGTGTAAGTTTTTCGTAGCTACTAATGATGACAGCTTGGCTGTCGAAATACGTATTTAGCAGTTGTTAAATATTTGTGTGGTGAGGGGTTTTAACAAATTTGTGATACTTTTGGTAAATTATTTTACGAGGCTGCCACTTATCATGCTACAGTGGATCAGGTTTGAATGATTACCTGTTGCTTTAGAAAATTCATCATCATCATCATTGGCCCATTCCTACGGAATATTGATGCCGCTCATTAGAGCTTTTCAATCCCTTTTCCGAGGTTGATCACTTCTCATGCTTCTATGGTTCGTTACAGTTTTTGGTGAGTCTTCGCTGATTTGATCACTTTTTCCAACTTCGTCTGTCTAGGGCATTTTGTTTCCATTTTGTCACTTCCATAGTATATATATCTTCTATTACTTCCTCTTCCATCTGCTCTTTGGCCTGCCTTTGGATCTCCCTGCTGATGGTTTCCAATTCATAATCGTCTTCACTATACTTTCATCTTCATGTCTTGCTATGTGTCCTAACCAACTAATTCTCGTTGCTTTAATTCTTTTCACTATGTCTTCACCTTTAATTTTTTCCATCAGTTTGAAGTTCATTCTTCCGCTGTGTTCATCGGACTCTATACGTATTGGGCCAAAAATTACTCATAGGAATTTTCTTTCTAATGCTCTTAATTTATTTTCGTCACTTTTTATTAAATTCAATGTCTCACACGCGTATGTTATTACTGGCTTTATTATTGTTTCATATATTTTAATTTTAGTAGCTTCACTGATACATTTATTTCTTAGTAAGTGTTTGTAACTGTAGTACAATTTCTGTCCTATCTGTAGTCTGTGTTTAATATCTTCTTGTTTATCATTGTTATTGTTAATTTGTACGCCTAAGTATTTAAAGGTTTCTACTTCCTCAAATTTATATTGGACATATAGGAAATATTACAACAAAGGAAGCGCAAATCATAGCATACGCAGACGATTTGGTTATAATAGCACATAGCAAAAGCAAGTTAGATGAACTGGTAAGAAGAATGGATGAGGAAGCAGTAAAAAGAGGACTACATATTAACGAAGACAAAACCAAATATAATGTTTCTTATTATGCTTTCCAAAGTTAAGTTAAAAAGAGCTGATAGTGCATCCCCTTGTTTAACACCCTTATTCCATTCTTCTGGCATCTTATTTTCTCTCCAGATGTTTCTAATGATTGAATGTATTCTGATGAGTAGATGTTCTTCCCCGTATTTTATAAATTCTCTATTTATACCATCGTAACCTGGTGACTTTCCATTTTTAATTTTTGTTATAATTTCTTTTATTTCTTCTCTAGTTGGTTCTGTTATCTCTTCATCTTCTACTTCTTCGAGTTCATGTTGCATTTCCTCGTTATTGTGTGTCAGTAAATTTTTTAAATATTTTTGCCGTACTTCTTTTATTTCGTGTTCTTCATAAAATACCATTTCATTTTCATCTTTTATACATACCTCTTGCTTTGATACTATATTTGTGTTTATTCTTCCTGATTTGTTGATAAAAAAATTTGTTTTTTGTTGTTTTCTTCTATTTCATCCATTTTCTTGTTCAACCATTCTTCTTTCTTGTCTTTGCATAGCTTAGTTGCTTCGTTCCTTTTTGTTTTGTATGCCTTCTTATCTTCTTCTTCACCTGTGTGTAGCCATTTTATTCTTGTATTTCTCTTGCCTCTCGTTGCTTCTTCACAATCTTGGTCTCACCATTCTTGAGAAAATTTCTGTCTTCTATACCCTATTTTTGCTTCTGCTGCTTCTATTATATTTTCTTTAGTATATATCCACATTTCGTTAACATTTCCTGGTAGTGTTTGGGGTAGCGCCTTATTTATTTCTTCATGATATTGTCTTCTTGTGCCTTCATCATATAGCTTTGGTATCATCCATTTTTTCTGCTCCATCATTTTTGTTTTATTGTTTTTCCTGATTCCTACTTTTGATACAACTAACAAATGATCAGTGTGCAAACTAGTTCCTCTAAAAGATCTTACGTCATTTACAGATGCTGTATCTTTTCTGGAGATTAACTCATGATTTATTAGATTCCCTATGTTTGTACCTGGGATTAGCCATGTCATCTTATGAATTGGTTTGTGTTTGAACTTCGTACTGCTAATTACTAAGTTTGCTGCTGCTGCAAAATTGCACAACCTCTCCCCATTGTTATTTGTATTGTCATGTAAGGTGTCTTTTCCTGCTACCTCTGTATAACATATTTCTTTACCAATCTTGGCATTAAAGTCTCATAAAAATATCAAAATATCATGTTTGTTTATTTTTTCATATGTCTTTTAGCTGATTATAAAATTGTTCTTTTTCTCTATCGTCTGCTACTTCTGTTGGAGCATAGCAATTTATAATTGTTAAATTCGCTGGTTTTGATTTTATTTGTGAATATGATATTCTTCCATTTATCGCTTTAAAGTTTAATATTTCATCTTTTATACATCCATTAACTATAAATCAAGTACCATCGCTTCCTTGTTTTTTTCTCTCCTGCAGATAACATTAGATAATCTTTCTTTTTTATTTCTCCTACTCCTTCCCATCTAATTTCTTGCACTACTGCAACATCAATTTCATATCTTTTCAATTAATTTACTAATTTTCTCGTTTTTCCTGGTGCTAATAGAGTATTTACATTCCATGTTCCTAGTTTAAATGTTCTCTTTTGTTTGTTGATTTTTATTCTTCTTTTATTATTTAATTTGTTTTCATTATCTGTTATCATAGCCAAGGTTTTCATCTGTGAGGGTAACTGTGTTTGTAAATCTAGTTTTTTGCATCTGGTTTAAATTTTTCCTTAAACTTTAATTTCGACTCCGTCATATCACATTCGTACACATTTCCATCAATAGTTATTTTCTGGTATCCTATTTTTACTCTACTTCCAGCATTCACTTCTTCTTTTGCGTAGTTTCTTATTTTTCTCTATATTTCTATCTCTTTGCTGGTCAGATCATTTTCAATATATATTCTTTTACCTTGTAGCAAAGAGTATATGCTCTTTGCTTGTAGTCTATTTTTATTCATCGTTATTTCCTTCTTTTGTTCCCACGTTGACACTTTGGCTACTATTGCCTGTTTTCCCTCATTTTTTCCTATTTTGTATGCCTCTGTAATGGTTGTATAAATGCCCAGTTCCTTTTTTATCATATTTTCTACGTTTTCTCTTGTGCCCCGCTCTTCCTTAGTTTGTAGGCCTTTAATTATTATATTTTGTCTTTTCTTTTACTTTTGTTGCACTTCCACTATCTTTTCTAAAACTGAAATTCTCACTTTCATTTCTTGTCTTTCTCTATTCCATTCTTCTTCTTGCACTTTCATTATATTATCTTAATTGTTTTTAAAACCATCTCCCATTTCTCTTCTTAAATTTGTTCGCAATTCTTCTATTGCTTTGAGTATGTTATCCATATCCGTAGTTACTTCTTCTTTTTGTGTTACTTTTTCTACCTTTAAGTTTCTCTCTGGTGTTCTGCTTATCTTTCTACTCTTTTGAAAGACTGTTATTGATTCTTCTGAATTTTCTGTCTCTTGAAATTCTTTTCTTTTCCTTGTTTTATTTTCTAGATCTCTTTTGTTACTTATTGATGATGCTCTAGGTATCTTTTATTTTATTCTTGAGTTTGTTTCCTTTCAGTGGTTTATTATAAAACTAAAAACAGCTGGTGGGTCGCGTATGGCTTGTTTAACCGCTGAAAGTTATGTCCTGTTTTAGGACGTACCGTACCGTGCTGTTATCGTCGCAACAATTTAGCTCCCAAATTTTGATGTAAGTTTAATCCTGTGCTCTGTGTTGGTGTATTGAATGTAATCGATTTGAGCAGACTGCTTTAGAACATTATCTAAACTAAATAAATTAAAAATTATTTTTTTATGTATTAACTTCTTTCTAATTAACAATCTGCCCTGGGGCAATAAACTAATTTGTTAAATGTTTCGTTTGACGTCCTACGAACGTTCAAACAAGCGGGTGGTTAGAAACTTACATTAAAGCCCTAACTCATAAACTACAACTAGTGTTAGTTAATTGTACATACTTATGAGTTTAAATCTTAGATTAGTTTTATTCTATAAACCCAACTTAGCACTAGGTTGTTGATTGAAACACACATAATACACTAGAGTCTATTTTTTATGTCTAAAGGGTTAATTCGCATAAGGCGTTGAGGAGCGCTGTTATCGAGAAGATTAACAGCGAGTATGTTAGGGTGATGTTCGAGCTGCAAAATATATTTGGCACTGGCACACTTAGCTTCATCGAGCACATAGGAGATGTTCAGGTCTTTGTGTAGGGTCTCGTTGCTGATAAACCATGGGACATCAGTGATAGTTCTCAGGATTTTAGATTGAAACTGTTGAAGTCTTATGATATTTGATGCACTTGCGGTTCCCCAAAATTGTACACCATAACACCACACGGGCTTTATTATTGATTTATTAACTAGTAGCTTATTGTTCAGTGATAATTTGGATTTCCGCCCTATCAACCAATATAATTTGGAGAACTTCAGGCTAAGTTGTTTTCTTTTTTTTTGA
This sequence comes from Agriotes lineatus, assembly GCA_940337035.1. Classification (NCBI taxonomy): domain Eukaryota; kingdom Metazoa; phylum Arthropoda; class Insecta; order Coleoptera; family Elateridae; genus Agriotes; species Agriotes lineatus. The sequence goes on along the minus strand of OW679194.1, from coordinate 262,851,997 downwards.
AATATGTTCTTTCCAGTTCAATCTTCTATACAAATGCATTCCGAGGTATTTGGCCGTATTGCTATGCGGGAGCTGTGCTCCATTAAGGATGACACTTGGACAGTTCTCTCTTCGGAGAGCAAATGTAGTACTATGTTGGGATTTTGTCTCGTTGGTCTTGGTTCTCCATTTTTTAAGCCATGTTTGGATATTATTAAGAGCATCCTGAAGCTTGTCAGATGCGAATCCAGGAATCTCACTAGTTGCCAGGATAGCCGTGTCGTCTGCAAAAGTAGCCATAAATGTATGCGGTGTTTCAGGTATATCTGCAGTGTATAAAAGGTACAAAACCAGTCCAAGGACACTTCCCTGTGGAACTCCGGATAATATGGTGTATAACTTAGATACTTCATCTTGATGTTTAACCATACAATATCTGTCTGTCAAGTACGATTGGAGTACTTGGTAGAATGGGGCAGGTAGTTAAATTTTTAGTTTGCTTAGGAGTCCTTGGTGCCAAACCTTGTCAAACGCTTGAGTGATATCCAAAAAAGCGGCTGAACAATATTTTTTACTTCCAAAGCTGTTATTGATTTGCTCTACTACTCGATGCACCTGCTCGATGGTTGCGTGCTCTTCACGAAAGCCAAATTGATGCTCAGGTATTAGATTTTTGAGGTGAGGTTTCAGTCTTTTTAAGAATAATTTTTCAAAAAGCTTCGAGAAGACTGGCAATAAGCTGATTGGTCTGTAAGACGACACATCTTCAGCAGTTTTTCCAGGCTTTGGTATAAGGATAATCTGGGCAACTTTCCACTGAGATGGGAAGTGTCCGGTTCTTAGTAAGGCATTGAATATGTGCGTGATGTTAGTTTCCCCCCATTAAAGTCATTAAACTCAGTGAAGTCAAGAATATGATCAGAAGGAACCTTAAGTCGAAGAAGGCACCCGGATACGATTTAATCACTGCTGCGCTAATTAAACACCTTCCAGAAAAAAATTAAATTTGACACAAGAACAAATAGTTGATTGTGTGATTGATGAAATAAACTTATCTTCATTCTATTGATAAAATTGCCGTGCCGTTTTACACCTTGCACATGGACCATGTTGCTCCATTTCTACGGAGTAAGAAGGGGAACACACAGATACTTGTAATAGTTGATGGATTTTCGAAATTTAGTCTTATAGAGTCAGTACAGAACACAAAAACACGATATGTCATAAAGGTCTTCAAACAAATAATTGATGTCTTTGAAGTACCAGTGCGCACTATAACAGTTAGAAGGACGGCCTTTACATCACAAACGTTTCAAAATTATTGTCGTGCTTGTGCTATAAAGCATGTACTGAACACTGTTGCCACCCCACGTACCAATGGCCAATGTGAGCGCTACAATCATACCATATCAAGTTCTCTTGCTGTTCTAAATGTGCTGTTTCATAAAGTTTATTCTTGGTGAACTTCAGGATGACGTTGATTGGTTAAATCTCTCCGAAGTTCGTCAAGAGGGGAAATCCAAAATAGATAAGGAGCAGCGTAAACAAAAGGAGACATTCGATTTGAAGAGAATTAAGGCTCCTGCATATTCCGTTGGCACGTTGATATTGGTTCGAATCACCAGTTATCATTTCACTATATAAAAATAGCTTAACAAATAAAAAAATAGATAGATAGATAACTGTTAATTTATTCACAGGAACAAATACAAGTTAAAAAAATACACTAACATTACAAAAAAAACATTCTTCTTTCTTTCTTCTGTTTATCCTTGTACCCTATCTGGGTGTCGGATATGAGGTCCAGTCCTTCCATTCTTTCCTGCTTCTTGCCATTTTTTTCATCTCTGCCACTGTTTTGCCTCTCTTTATACCGATTTCTTCGATTCTTTGTGTCCAGTGCTTTCTGGGTCTGCCCGTCTTCCTTTTTCTTTCTCCTAGTGCTTCTATGATCTTTTTTAGTAGCGATTTTTCTTCTTTTCTTATTATAAGACCATACCATCTTAGTTGTTTCCTTTCTATGAAGTCCATTATTCCTTCTTGTCTTAAAGTTTGTCTTATTCTTTCATTTGTTTCTCTGTCCCATTTTGTAACTCCCGCAATTCTTCTCAGGAACTGCATTTCTGCTGCATTGATCTTGCTTTCGTGCTTTTTGTGTATGGTCCATGTCTCGCTGCCGTAAGTTAGTGTTGGTCTCGCTATACTATTGTATACTTTCAGTTTCACTTGCTTGTCTACTTCTTGTTTCTGTAGTATTGGTTTGTTTATAGCATAATATACGTTCCTTGTTTTCTTTATTCTTTGTGCAATGTTAACTTCTATTCTTCCCTCACCTGTTATTACTGAGCCGAGATATTCCATTGCTGTAACTACTTCTATTGTTATCCCATTTATTTCTATAGTTCTTATTATCTCAGTGTTTTTGTTATTTATAATCATCATTTTTGTTTTGTTAGTATTTACCTCCACTCCCATTTTCTCCATTTCCTCGTTCCAAAATTTAACCAGTCCCTTCATTTTATTGTGAGTATCTGCTATAAGTATTATGTCATCTGCGTAGATTAAACTTTCTACTTAGATTGACCTTAGTTGGTGATGTCCTAGTTGTGATTGTAGATGTTTTGATTTCTCTCTTGTATTTAATAAAATTTTGTCCATTAAGCTTGATTCACATATATCCGACAGTCACAGACCTGCACCGGCACGTACCGTGCCGGAAAATTGGGTAGCAGTTCACATATAACCGACAAAGCAGCAGAAACATGATGTGAACAGTACTGTGTTTGAAAATGTTCGCTCATTTATCAATCTAAAATTTGGCCGTGATAGCTGTTCTTCTGGACGAAGAGGAACAGGAGAGAAAAAGGAGAATATGGGTGCACGACATCTTAAAGAAAAGAAAATCTGAAGGCGAATATGTTACTCTTTGTAAATCGCTTGAGGATCATGAAGAAAAAATTTTCAAATATTTTCGAATGAGTAGGAACCAGTTTAATACACTACCGTGGAAAATTAAAAGAGATATACAAAAACAAAATAGCAGATTTAGAGAAGCAATTTCAGTACAGACATGTACAGACACATAACGTCACCAGCAAAACATTCTCCCAGACAATGCCGGCCGGTGGTGTGCGGTTCCGTGCCGTGTCTGTGCGGTGCCTGCCGTATAAGTGTGAATGGCTTCATATAAAATGTATTGTTTTATGTTTTGCAAGTCCGGTACGTGTTGGTGCAGGTCTGTGATGGTTGGTTATATGTGAATCAGGCTTTACAGTTATGAATAGGAGTGGGCTAAGACTATCTCCCTGTTTTAATCCTTTTGTCATGTGAAACGTGTCTGATACTTGTCCGTTCATTTGTACTCTTCCTTTGACTGTCTGATAGAAGTTCTTAATGTTTCTTAAGAGTTTTCTCGATGTCTGTAATTCTATCAGGTACTTCCATATGTTACTTCTTTTATATTATCGAAGGCGGCTTTCAGGTCTATAAATGTGACAAACATTTCACTTCCTCTTTCTATTGCTCTTTCCATTATATTTCTTATTATATGTATGTTGTCCATTGTTTGTTTACCTTGTCTGTATGCTGCTTGTTCCTCGGCCAGTTTATGTCCTATGCAGTGTGTAAGTTTCTTTTGTAGAATTTTCATGTACATTTTGAAAACTGTAGAATATAGGCAGATTGCTCTATAATTATCAAAATTCCCCGTTTCTCCTTTTTTATAGATAGGTATGATTGTATTATTTTCCCAGTCCTTTGGAATTTGCTCTCCTTCCCATGCTTTTCTGAATATTTCGTGTAACAATATCTTTCCTTTCGGCCCCATGAATTTTATTATTTCTGCCTCGATACCATCTGGTCCACCTGCCTTGCCCAGTTTAAGTGAAGCAATTGCCTCATCCACCTCTGACATTTCTATTTCTAATTCGTTTTCCTGTGGTTCTTCACCTATTTCGTCGTATTCGTCTTGCTCTTCTTGTTGATTTCGGTCCTCTTCGAATTTTTCTTCGTAGTATTCCTTCCATACTTGTAGGATTTCAGATATTTCCGTTTTCAATTCTTTTTTTTGTTTCTTATTCCTCTTACTTCTCTTCCTTTATTTCCTCTTAACTTTTTTACTATACCCCAAAAGTGCTTATTATTTTTTGTATACACTTCCTCCATTTCCCTTCCAAAGTCTTTCCAGCATTGAATTTTTGCTTTCCTTATTTTCCTTTTGGCCTTGTTTCTTTTCCCTATGTAATCTTCTCTGTCCTCTTGGTTTTTAGTTGTTATATATTTCTTCCACGCTTCCTTCTTCTCTCTGATTGCTTTTTTTACTTCTTCGTTCCACCATCTTGTTCTCTTAGTGTTTTGTTTCACTTTCTTTATTCCACATATCTTTTTAGCATTTTTTATCAGCGTATCTTTGAATATTTTCCATATTTCTTCTACTGTTCCTTCCAATCTTTTTATTTCAAATTTTTCTGGTTCGTCATCTGTATTTTCCTTGTACTTTTCTGCACTTTCTGTATCTTTTAATTTGTAGATTGGTATTCTCTCATATTCCTTTTTCTCCTCAACTGTAATATTTATTTCATTCATTATTGCTCTTATAAATCTGTGTTGTGTGGAGAGTTCCGCTTCTCCTATTGTTTTCACTTCCTGTTCAAACTATTTTTGAACATGGTTTTAAGTGAATAATTTTAATATGAATTGTAATCCAGGAAACACGCAATTGGTTCACTAAAGGCAGAACTTGCGCCAGATAAAAGTATGTCAGCTTTCGGTGTCATGATAACAAATTACAATAGCAACGCCTGCAATCAAGCGCCAGTTCTTGTTGACAAACAAGACGTGGCATTTTTACATGTATAGTAATATCGTATGTCAGAAACACGACGCAGCAATTCTGCAATGTTAGTGTGTCAACCAAGCATTCAGAATTGCGCTAGTAAAAATGCGTATGATTGTATTTTCAATATTAGGCCGTAAAAACATGGCATACATTTTCTGTATATATACGCTGTAATAGGACTAAGATTTCAATATACCTTTAACCACGATTGTGTATATTCATTGATGGGGTTGAACACAGGCTAAAATTGTTTATAACGAGGTAGCCAGGCCTAGCTACTTCCCCCTATCTCTTAACAACAAAATAAACTCTATCTCCTGTCAAATAAAACTAAACTGGTTTTAAAACAAACATAAAAGGTGCTAAGTTCCAAATAATTTCGGCCACATCTTTTACACTTCCTCTATTATTTGTTCTAATTCCCTCGTGTATACGATGTAATCTATCAGACTTCTTGCCCCTCGTTCTTCCGCTACATATGTGTACTTTTCTTCTAATGGTTGATACCAAAAAGTGTTTCTCACTATTAAATCGTTTGTTATACAGAATTCCATAATTTTTTTCCCATTATTATTTTGTATCGTTTTGCCGAATTTGCCCAAACTGCCTAATCCTGTGTTTATATTGCTTCCTACTCTTGCGTTCCAATCTCCTATTATTAATATTTTGTTACACTTTTCTTTCGCTCTGTCTATCATCTTCTGTAGTTGTTCGTAGAATTCTTCTCTCATGTTTACTTCTGCTCCCTCTATCGGCTATATTTGTATTATATTGCAATGTGTTGTATGCTTTGCTTTGTACTATTTGTAAAAAGGAATAATAAATACATACAGTCAACCACACACCTTAATTACTTTGATTTTGAATTTTACGATATCAAATTCTAACCGATTGACTATTTAATTTCTAGGTTCAATTGATATTTAAAATTCTAAATAGTAGTTTGCCCTTAATTTATGTTTCGCTCATCGGTATAATATTTATTTTGCTAGCTCAAATATTGCATGAAGACTTGTCTCTCATTTAGGCTTGGGTTCCTAGTTTGTTAAATTCACAGTTAAAATATTACTGGCACGCCACTGTGTACAACTGAAATTAAACTTCAAAGCGCAAGCGCTTGACCTGTCAAACTGACTGACATAAACAGATTCGAAATACGTTGAATGTTCGTGCGTGTAATTAATTTTAAAACAAGGACTCAATGAGCAAATTACTCGGTAAGTGTTTGAATTAAACTGCCTTTGGACGGCGTCCGTAAGTTCCTTTGTTTTCAGGCTAATACGTCCATTGGCTTGCTTAAAAAGGACGCCTCTACGATTTTGTTTATTTTAACCTCCAACTGGCAATTTTAATTACAAATCCTAGATTACTGGTTATTCATGGACATCAAAATAAATCGGATTCCAGTTCCTTGGTTTGTACTTCAGGTATGATCGCACTTTCAAGTCTTTGGAGCGGTTACATTTTTCGTACACTAACCTCACAATGCTTTCAGGAACGGTAACCGCTAAAGGACCCTTCTGCGTTGCCTGTCGTTGATGCAGACCCCCAGGGATGCTGGAACGCTGATGTAGTTGCTGCCGCTGGTCCGCTTGGTGCTCTACAACGTCCTCTCACTGCTGTAGCCCTCTCGTTTGTTGCTATCGGAGAATCGTAGACCTCCTTTGATGACGGCTCCAAGATCGGAAGCCACCACCTCGGTGTAAATTTAATTTTTGGTAAAAACGCTACCCACACTTCCACATATGCATTAAATTGTGCTGAACACAATGGAGTAATTTATTTTTATGTAGGTTGACTGTAAATATAAAATTTCTTTTATTAAAGTTGGAGCAAAATTCAAGCTGTCAGGTATAATTTTTATTCAATTGTCTAATAATCCTGGTTCTTAATAACAAAACACTGTCTTACATATTTGAATAGGAAATGAACTAAGTTCAATTACATTACATTTAAAACTAAATCTAACAACTATGATAATTATTTACAATATTTTAATTCTATAATAATTGTTCTTTGAATTTTAGATTTTCTACTATGTTATAGCGCCACTTAGTTTATTGTAAATTCACTTCTCTGTTCAATCCGTCATTTCACTGATTATTTATTAGTTCACCAATTGTTTTACATCCGCCGGCTTGAATTTCCTATTTATTCTGAACCTGTCGCTTTTCCTCAAATTTTCCATCTTGATGCTGCATGTAAATTGCCTGGCTTTGTGCTCTACGGCACATTTCTTTCCTTAATCTTTTCTCTTACCTCTTATATTTTTAAAATGCTCATCATAATTCCATTTTCTAATTTACTTTAATTTCTACGCATCATTTGACTTTACATATTTTGAATCTTTCTGTGCCAGTTTTACTTAATATGGGTTCGGCTTCTATTTTGCCCAAACCTTTTATATTTCGCTAAATTTACATTACTGACTCCAAACCTTTGAAAATCGAGTTTCATTCCCTTCTAGCTTATTCAAATAATTCGAATGTTAATGGCTAAATTTTCCAATATAATTTCAAACTGACAAATTATGTGAATTTACACAGTTGTGCGAATCATCCCAACTCTGTGCTTTTGTGATTTAATCTTTAATTAGTCTGCATTGCCACCAGAGCTGAGTGGAGGGCTAAATACCGTTACAATATATACCAACTGTCCCAGATCTACTTCTATTGCTATTATTCTTGAATTAATTGGTTCTATTTTTGTTACCCTTCTAATTAGTTTATCGGCAATTATGATTCCTACTCCTTCCTTACACCTTTGTCCTGGCTCTATTCCTGAGTAGTATAACGTATAGTCATGGGTTAATTTTATATTGCCTTTTCCTTGCTTCTTCGTTTCACTAATTCCTAGTAAATCTAATTAAAATTTACTCATTTCTTCCGTTATTTCTACCTCCTTCCCAGTTAATGATGTTATATTCCATGTCCCTATGTTTATTTTGTTCCATGATCTTATTTTTGTTTTTCGTTTCTCCTTTTCTGTGTTTATGTTCACTTTATTTTGTTTATGTTTAGTTGTTTCTATTTTTTCGTCTTTGTTTTGTATTGTTCGAGATTCTTTATATATCCGTTCGCGTTTCAAAGTATTTATTGTTGCTTTCTTTGGTTTTTTTATTTTTATTTGTTTTATTGTTTCCTAGATCTTTGTTAATTGTCCTTTTCCATTGCCTTCCGTCATCGCCTGATCTGTTCTGTTGCTATTCCCTTCTATTGGTTTTTTGGAGCGTATTGTTTACGTCCCGTTTTTGTGATGTTCCTGAGTGTTTTGTTGAATTCTTTGTTCGCTTTGTGTGATATTTCGTTCCTCATAGGTGCTAGCATAGTTTGCGTGTAATTTTTCTTCTTTGGTACTATCTTTTTGGTGGAATTTGCTTCCTCATCATCGGTAGATCTATTCCTTTTCTTGTTTTCTTCTGCTTCATTTAAAGATATTGTTTCATTCTCTGCTGCGCTTTGTCTAACTTCATCTTCTATTTTCCCCGGGTTTTCGTTTGCCTCCAAGTCCTCAATTCCATATTCTTCGTTGTTTATTATTAATTTGTTTCTCCATATTCTTGGTCTGTATCCTTTTTCCTTTGTGGCCTTACAGTACCTACTGTATTAAGATTTTCTTTTCTTCTTGTTCCTTTTGTGTTAGATCGTTACTTAGCCATATCATTGTTCCTTTTAGCTTTTTCGCATTTTTGAGTATTTCCCTTTTTATGTTCCAACTAGTAAGCACCGCTAAGATTGGTCTCTTTTTCCCTTCTTTGTACTCTCCTAATCTTATTACTTTTTCTACTCCTGTATCTGCGTTTACAGTAATCTCTATGCTATTCATCAGCTGTATAAATTTCCTCTTGGTGCTTTCTGACGGTTCATGTGGTTCTTCTTCCACTCCGTAACAAACTAGATTCCTCTTTTTTATCTCTTTCTCAAGGGTGTATATTCTTCTTTCTTGTTTGTTGACCGTTTCTTGTAGCTTGTTAATTTTGAGTTCCTGTTTTTCAATTATTTTTTCTCTATTTTCCAATGCTTCTTGTAATAGTTTTATTTCTTCATTGTTTCTGTCGCTACTCTCTACACTTTTCCTTATGTCCTCAGTCATTGCCATTAGTTGGTTTTGTATGGCTTGTAATGTTGTTCCTATTGTGGCTAGTTCCGCCATGTCTGATTTGCTTTCCTAAATTAACTTTGCCTGTTTCTTAATTATTAGCTTGAATTGCTGTTTTCTGTGTTTACGAGTTTTATTTGCCAGTCTTTTATTGTTAAATGGTATTGTGTTGCAATCCGCACTCTCCAAGAACGCCTCGAAAAACATTAAACAATTTAAAAAATACAAGGCTCTACAATATAGCACGATTTTTCCTAAAAAAAACATTTAAAAAAACAAAAAAAAAAACAACAACTGTCCCTTTTTTAATTCAAAAACATTTGAGGGTTGATTAAAAAGTGCATACCATACGAAAATAGATTTTAAAAAAGGAAAACATAGTGGTGACAATAGATTACATAGGACTAGAAATAAAGTACTTGCACAGCTGTAAAAAAATCACAATACAGCCAAAACACACCTGTCTGTATCATTATAAAAGTCCCCTATATTATAAAAAGCCTTTTGGATTAAATAGTTAATTATCACAGTTTTAACTCGGCTTTGAGACAGGAAACATTTTTTTGGATATAACTAAAATTGCATTTTTCCGTTACTAGGTTAGTTTTATGTCTAGTTGTATAAAAATGTTTATTAGTAGCAACTTCAAATAGGTCCTTATTAATATAGACAAACATAAAGGAGTCTAATATGTACAGCTGATTGCAAATAAAAGTGGGACAAGTCTTGAGACTACTTTTTGCGTTTTTAATAACGTGTGAAACTTTCTCTAAGTTATATTTTCGTAGGTGAATACATAAAATATTATTAAAGATAGAAGCATAAGAAAAGGAACATAATTACGAGTATTTAATATGTTATTGTACTTCATATTACAATATTACATATTAGCTGTCCCAGTTTTATTTGCAATCAGCTGTACATACAAACTAAGGTTAAAATCTTTTTACCAATAAATACATCTTTACAACTTTCATGTTGTTTCATTCCAAAAATACATCTAATACACCTTTTTTGAAGTATTAAAATTCTACACATTTCCGATGAGTTACCCCAAAAGATAAGACCATACCTTATCTTGGATGAGACAAAAGCATGATAAGCTGAGATAGCAGCATCTACACAAACACTCTCAGCTATAATTCTCAAGGCATAACAATATCTAGACACACTAATTGCCACGCCCTCAACATGCGCCCTCCAGTCCAGTCTTCTATCTATTTTTACACCGAGAAAAGAAACTTGTTCCGTATTTTGAATATGGTTATTTTTGTAAAAGAAAGCAAAAGCATTGTCTATCCGATTCCCGAAAATAATGCATTGGGTCTTTGGTATGTTTAGAAGAAGATCATGGGCTGACAGGTATCTGTCGAGGACATCGCAAGTCCTTTGCACGCTTATCAGCATTGCATCGGAGTCCTCCTCACTAAAAATCAATGTAGTATCATCAGCGTAAAGAATTGTATGATGACCTGTAATATCCCAGAGTTCATTTGTATAGATCATGTACAGTAAAGGGCCTAATAACGACCCTTGAGGAACACCCCTACCAACACTGATTTTCTCAGAGGTAATAGGTCTACCGTAAGTGTCATTCTCGATTACTTGTCGAGTACGGTTTTCTAAATACCGACGTATTAATTTAAGAGCAATTCCTCTAACTCCATAAGTTTATAGTTTTGTACAAAGCATTTTGTGATTGACAATATCGAAAGCCTTAGACAGGTCCATATACATTGCCAAAGTAAATTTTTTGTTATTTAATGAATCCAAAACAAAATAATTACTATACTTTATTTTACGAAGCAAAAGAAAGTAATTCAATATTTGTTGCTCTTATCGAATCAAGTGCTACACTCTGGACGCTATATTTTCATCATCTTGTGTAAATATTTAGAGCCAAAACAAAATCACCTAAAAATTAACATTTGAAATTATTATGAGAATGTTTATAGAAAGCCAACTTACAGAATATAGTAATTTATTAAAGTTATTAACATTAGCCTTTGTTTTGCTGTTCCTCAATTTCTTTCAGTCGAATCTCCAACAGTACTTCATCCAAGTAGTGCTTGCACAGATATTTCCCATTCAAAAACAGCACTGGAATTTCGTATCTATACAGCCTCAACCATCTCACGTTCTCTTTCTTAGTTATGTCAACCATTTCCAGCGTGCATCGGTTCAAGTAAGGCAGCACTTTCAGCTTGACTTCGTCGCACAATGGGCATGGTTCTTTCGTATAAAGGGTCAGCACAGGGAGTCCACCAACTGGCACCTCATCTGCCCTAATGGAAAAAATGTATTTATTTTATCTGTAATCTATTAGAAAAAGGAAGTGATTTCAAAATTAGAAAGAACCACAAACAGGTCACCAGATTTGATGTCTAAATTCAATTGGTCTAAAGCTTATCAGCTGATCTCTTGCTCTTCTATCTCTTTTCACAAGACAAGTGTAAAAATATACGACAAAATTAAATAAGTAGAAAAACAGGTTGTAATAGATATTACGTCGCTGTCGTAAATTACCGACTCATCTGGTATTTGGAAATCGTGCCAGATGAGAAAACAGAGGCTGATAAGTACATTCATATCTGTTGTTATCGTTTCGGTTGTTCTTACTAAACACAAAACGATAACTAATCTATTTTTGTACTTTTTGTTGTTGCTGGTTCGTCGGTTTTTGGTGGTTTTGAACATAAAATACTGGAAATTAGCATTGATTTAGTATTAGGAAAGTAAAAGATTGCTAGTTGTCAGCTGCAAACAACTGTAGTTAAAGTAATTCTCTTAAAAAAATTTTGAGAACCTTTTCCTTATGAATCCGTTGCCTTATATTTATGAAAAACAGTTATCATTATTATATGCTCTTTGATATTATTCAAAGATAGTAGTGTAAAACAAACGAAATTTAGCATAAAAAACAGTTGACAACAGCATAAGAAGAAAACTAATACCAGTCTATTACACAATCCGAGGTTTTAACTCTGAATTGTCGTATCAACAAAATGATAATTTGCTACATAAATATTAATCAGATATAAATTATGGATTGGTTTGAGAAAAACAATTTTAAATCAACATGGAGGCAGTAACACCTCACTCTTGCACCATTTTTGTGTATTACAATTGTTTTCTATAGCAATAGTCACAAGTTCTTCTTTTCTTTATATTTCTATACATACAAAAATCACTATTTACATGTACGTCCATTTGTTTGTATTAATTATCGGAGTTGGCTATGTATTAACAAATGAAATTTAGAGTCTTATGCACATATGAAATAACACAACACATTCGTATATAAAAAATAATATATTCAGACGAGGTTGTATAGCCCTAACAATAATAAAATTACATTTCACAATAAGACACAAAGTTCAGACTTTCGTTTTCACTATTTTCTTAATAGTTAGATAAAATTATATACATTTAAAATACTTGCAAAAGCGAATCTGACCATTCCTCTACAATCAGTTGGTCAACTTACAATTTCTCAATCATAATAGACGAAGCACCACCGCCTCCATTACAAATGGCAGCTACACCCTTCTGGCCAGGTTTGAGAGCATGCACGAGATGGGTAACGAGCCGAGCTCCAGACATACCAATAGGATGCCCTAGACTAACAGCCCCTCCATGGATATTAACCTTGGTCGGGTCGATATCCAACAACTGAGTGCAAGCGACAGCCACTACACTGAAGGCCTCATTGATTTCCCACATGGTGACGTCCTCTTTCTTCACACCCGTCCTCTGCAGCAGTTCCTTGATTGCCCCAACGGGGGCAATTGGAAAATCAATGGGGTCAATCTCGGCGTCCCTGAAATCAACAATCCTGGCCAGAGGTTTGGCGTTCAGCCGCTTGGCAGCATCAGCAGTTGTGACAACTAGTGCCGAAGCTCCGTCGTTTAAAGTCGACGCATTACCGGCAGTTACAGTTCCGTTCTCTCTTTGGAAAACCGTGGCCAATTTGTTGAATTTATTAAAGTCCACCCGCTTGTATTCCTCATCCTTTTCGAAAATCTTGTCGGGTTGACCCCTTCTCTGGGGAACGGCCACGGGAACCACCTCGGAAGCGAACACGTTTGCTGCATGGGCGGCTTCACTGCGTTTGTAGCTAGAAATGGCATAGTCATCCTGCTGCTGGCGGGTGATTCCCAGCTTCTTGGCTGTGTTTTCCGCACAGTTGCCCATGTGGAACTTGTTGTAGACGTCCGTCAGGCCGTCGAATACGATCCCATCCACTAAAGTAACTCCGCCATAAGGCGTCTGCCCCCTTTTCATATAATATGGCACGTTTGACATCGATTCCATGCCCCCTGCCAAGATAACCTCCTGGTGGCCGGCCTGCAAGCTTTGAGCAGCCAACATCACCGACTTCATGCCAGAAGCACACACTTTGTTGACGGTTGTGCAAATCGTACTCTTGGGCAGGCCAGCAAAGATTGTGGCCTGTCTCGCTGGGGCTTGACCGGCGCCTCCTTGGCACACATTTCCCAAGTAAACTTCCTTTATTTCTTCCTTAGGAATGCCGGCTTGTTCGATAGCACCCTTGACGGCTACAGCTCCCAGCTGTGTCGAGGAGAGGGACGAGAGGGAGCCCAAGAACGAGCCTATAGGTGTGCGAGTGGCTGAAATAATCACGACTTCATTTAGCTGGGGCTTCGAGCTGTACAAGCGTCTGCTGTTTACGATCAGCTGCAATTAATTGATAAGAGTTAGAAGTAGCCCTTCTTTACACTATGATTTTGTACCTTGGAAATGTGTAAGTTATTCATTGTTGGAAACTTAAATGCAATCACGTCTGATGCCGGACAGAAAGTAGTCGACACAGGCGCAGAATTATATTAAAGTTGTATCCAACTATCCATACATTTAAATTGAACTTTGGCCCATTTATCAAGTATTTTAAGCATGCTTGTTGTTGGGGAATATGATATATTACAGTCTATTTCTGATGCATGTTAGGTTTGAAACGAAGTATACTACGCTTAAAATGTTTGCTGAACATTAATTGATGCTGAAAATAATAGTTACTATTTAAAAAATATATTATTAATGGTTTAATTGTAGTTTATATTTCTAAACGCAATATATTTATACAGGGTGAGGCAATACTTACGTTATTAGCATATTTTTTTAAATCGGCAGTGAAGTCATGGCCAGCTTCATTCTACCCGCTGGCTAGCGGAACAAATGAAGCTGGCTATGGTGAAGTCACGACCTCCTGGATTAGTGCGAGACTGACGTCTCTACGCGGCCCGCCACATTTGTATATTTTTTGTGATTCTGAGGCCAACAAGGTTGGTAAAACTGAAAGCGTGTTTAGGAGGTTGCCTCAAGATTCGAAAAAATTAAATTCGCGGGGCGGGGGGAAAGTAACTCGTGACGTCATTAGAGACTACATATTATTTCTAACCTAACTATTGAGATTGCGTTTACGTGTGTTATGCAGAGGAAATAATGCCGAAAGCTTGATGTAAGCAGTGAAAACAGCTTATAGCCTTCCTATAAGCTTTTTCGAGCAACAACGCGACAATGGAGGGCCCTTGATTGCTTTAACTGTTGTACAAGAGGTTAGTTACATTGTGGAATAAATGTATAACTAGCAACCAGTGAGACAAATGTCTCATTTAATAAAACAAAAAAGACCGTTTTTCAAATAGAACAGCGTCCCGGACGGACCAGCGTCCGGACGGACGGACGGAAATCACGTGATTTCTCGAAAACCGGAAGTGTCACGTGACTGAAATTCGGTTCCTGACCTGACATGACCATTCCAAACATATAACTTTCATAACTTTTTTCTCTATCTCTTACGATTTGGCTGCTGAAACAGCGTCCCGGACGGACCAGCGTCCCGGACGGACGGAAATCACGTGATTCTCGAAAACTGGAAGTGTCACGTGACTGAAATTCGGTCCCTGACCTGACATGACCATTCCAAACATATAACTTTCATAACTTTTTTCTCTATCTCTTACGATTTGGCTGCTGAAACAGCGTCCCGGACGGACCAGCGTCCCGGACGGACGGAAATCACGTGATTTTTCGAAAACTGGAAGTGTCACGTGACTGAAATTCGGTTCCTGACCTGACATGACCATTCCAAACATATAACTTTCATAACTTTTTCTCTATCTCTTACGATTTGGCTGCTGAAACAGCGTCCCGGACGGACCAGCGTCCCGGACGGACGGAAATCACGTGATTTCTCGAAAACCGGAAGTGTCACGTGACTGAAATTCGGTTCCTGACCTGACATGACCATTCCAAACATATAACTTTCATAACTTTTTTCTCTATCTCTTACAATTTGGCTGCTGAAACAGCGTCCCGGACGGACCAGCGTCCCGGACGGACGGAAATCACGTGATTTCTCGAAAACCGGAAGTGTCACGTGACTGAAATTCGGTTCCTGACCTGACATGACCATTCCAAACATATAACTTTCATAACTTTTTTCTCTATCTCTTACGATTTGGCTGCTGAAACAGCGTCCGGACGGACCAGCGTCCCGGACGGACGGAAATCACGTGATTTCTCGAAAACCGGAAGTGTCACGTGACTGAAATTCGGTTCCTGACCTGACATGACCATTCCAAACATATAACTTTCATAACTTTTTTCTCTATCTCTTACGATTTGGCTGCTGAAACAGCGTCCCGGACGGACCAGCGTCCCGGACGGACGGAAATCACGTGATTTCTCGAAAACCGGAAGTGTCACGTGACTGAAATTCGGTTCCTGACCTGACATGACCATTCCAAACATATAACTTTCATAACTTTTTTCTCTATCTCTTACGATTTGGCTGCTGAAACAGCGTCCCGGACGGACCAGCGTCCCGGACGGACGGAAATCACGTGATTTCTCGAAAACCGGAAGTGTCACGTGACTGAAATTCGGTTCCTGACCTGACATGACCATTCCAAACATATAACTTTCATAACTTTTTTCTCTATCTCTTACGATTTGGCCGCTGAAACAGCGTCCCGGACGGACCAGCGTCCCAGACAGACAAGTCTATTAGATAAAGGATTATTGTATTATTACATTATAGTGTTTTATTTATTATAGAGAGTTGCAAATGCTTTGCAAGTATGTATACCAACCGTTAGTTCGGTTTCACAGACGGTAAAATCAAATGAACATATCAAAAGCGCGAAGCAGAAAAAGCAGAGAACTCAGCCCGTAGTGGACATTGACGATTTCGATGAAGTAGCCATAAGAAATGTGGTTTATGAAATGTACCAAAACAGTAAGTGAATCATTTACTCGCTATTGCTGAACATTACAAGGATATTTTTTTGTTAGAACAAGATATTACTCGGACATCTGTATTGCGAATTTTAAAGGAAAGAGATATTTACAAGGGAGGAATATCTTCGTTAGAAAAGGTCCTGAAAGATGTAAGATTCCTCTGGAAAAAGGATGATCCACGCAGAGGGCTTATGGAGGTGGATCACATTGCTTTCCGCAGAGTGGTGTCTTTAAGGAAGTACATTAAAAATCTGCAGCAGGAAAAGACCGTCACAATTTGTATACTTACACGAAACCTGGATTTTCGAAAATGGCACTGTTTGAGGAGCCATCAATTATTGTTAATGGATAACGCAAGTTATCATAGCACGATAAAACGCCCAATGCTAGTTTGAAAAAACAAGATACATATTATTGATTGGTTAGCAAGTCGGTCAGTGAATATTGAGGGGAATGTATTAAAAATGGAATTATTGCAGTTGGTTGTACAGTAAGTATATTAAGTGAATTTTGTGTGCTAAAGTACTAATTATTTTTTTTCAGACAAACCTCCAAAAACGTATGTCGCAGACCACCTTGCTGAACAGTATGGACATACTGTGGTCCGACTTCCTCCCTACCATTGTATTTTCAACCCCATTGAAGATGTTTGGGGAATCGCCAAAACTTATTATAATAAGCATATAGGTGAAGATGGGTACGGTGTAGAAAAAACCATAAATATGTGGCAAAAAGCGTTATGTAACAGCTGAAACATGGTCAAATTGGGTTGCACAGGCAGAGGGCATTATACAGAAGTGGGCGGACAGGGAAGTGGGTTTTGACGTAGAAGACATTACTCCAATAATAATACAAGTCAATGATGAAGAATCTGATGACACTTGTGATAGTGCTTAATTATATTGTAGATAGTTTGCTGAGTTATAGTGTATTTAAATAAATGTACATTTTTAGTAAGTTTTGTTAATGTTCGTTTTAAGTTATCTTAATAAATTCATAAATGAAGTTATTTAAGTAATGAACAAACATTCGTCATTTTTATAACTGATAGCAACGTGTAATTTTACATTAAGCTAGTGAATCACCCAAGCTACGCTTCGGTGGGAAAGGGTGTTACACGTTACAATAAAAAACACATACAACCTTACCAATTATATATACAAAAATGTTGATAGATTAACATTGAGTATTTGTGATTTAAAATTATACGATTTAATTAAATTCATTTTACTTTAATTTTTCGTACTTTTTTTGAAATTAAAACCGGCCTTTGATCTAATTAGCAAAATTTTAAACTATCATACAATTTAATCGGTCCAGTATCTTCGAAGGAGATAGCAAATAAAGATACATACAAAGAAAGAGACCACCGATTTTGTGGTGTAGATAACCCAAAAATTAAAGTATTTAAAGTAAAATGAAAGCACAATATTAAGTTATAATCTTTTTCATTTTATTTCCAGCGTGATATTTCTTGAATTTAGAATTTTTCTGCTCACTATATTTATAATTTAAAAACTTCATTCTAATAAATATCCGCTGTTTAACAAACATTTTCAGTATAATATCGACATCATAATATTTAATTTTGAGTTTATTAATAAGTTTTTTTGTAATTTTCTTTGGGTTACTTAAACCGGAAGACATATAATTTTTAAATTCCTCATCCAAATTTTTAATCAGGGCAAAAAACTCATTAGAAGGTTGAATTAATCCACCATAGGACAAATGTACTACCCATGGAGGTACTACCAAATTATCTACTTGTTTTTCTTGTAAACTATAAGTGTGATTGCCATGATGAGGGAGACTAGTTTGAAGTTATTTGGCTATCCATACTGCTAAATATTGGAGACAGTCTTTTTCTAAATAATCGCTTAGACCGACGTCATGGAGTTTCTTGCCTTCCATGTTTTCAAACGTATCTGATAAGCTTGAAGTTGATGAATCTTCAGCAGGAATCTCAGCGCCAGACTCTCTTATAACTTCACCAACAACATAAATATCAGAACAACGATTGGTATTTGAATTAATTTGTAGGTTGGTAGATTTTCCCAATATAATTAATCGCAGCCGTTGTAGAGCATGCGTGGGTGTAGGATGATCGTTTAAACCACCTTGTGTTCTCAATTGGCCAAATAGATTTTCTAGCGAATCTTGGTTTAATCTGTGCGTTAATATGTAAGCTATACCATATAGTTCATGTAAATCTTTATATAAATGTTTTACCGAATTGATAGATAACAAGATTCCTTTTTGAAATGTTTGAATCACCCTTTTTCTCTTGAAAATGACTGTGCTATCCAAATTATACATTTGATCTAAAATGGCATTTTGAGCATCAATATTTTTACCATATGCAGATTTAAGAATTAGGTCGTGATCGGGTGTATACGAGTTCATAATGTCATACCATGAGTTAACAAGCTCTATAAAATTGGAAACTTCAATTGCTGCATTATTATCGGGATAGTAATGTCTTAACGCTATTGCTGTTGTATGACTCAGTAATTCTGCTGCCATACGAACATTCTGTCTTTTAGGGCTTTCAACAGTTAAATTATTTATTGTTAGTTTAAAGCAGCTACTGATTTCTTGTTTGTTTGATGATATTAACTGATGTAATGTATCCTTATTAATAAAACAATTCTTATGTACAAATTCTAAATCTAAATACCAATTCCTAATTAACTTGAGAAGATGTGGGGCATCCGCAAAGAAGTAAATATTTGAACCAGTCAATTGATGTGTAATAAATGGGTTTTCATATGTAACATTTAAATCAAGCCACAGTGAAATATTTGTTGATCTGCAATCACTTACACATTCAATAACTTTAAAACCTATGTGGTGCAGCGCATTTATAACATTATGTAGGATTTCTGGAGTCATCCTTTGATCAAAGTCGGCAAAAACAGGAGTTTTCCATTTTCCAATTAAACCTTGAGCATTTACAATTTGCAGTTGTGAATGAGGTTCAATTACCCGGTCATTTTTGACATATTCGTACGATTCAGCAACCTTCATCTCATCATATTGAAGAACTACTAACTTGTCTATTTCTGACATAGTTATTTCTGCAATTTTTAGGAACTGGAAAACAGTTTTCAGTAAACCCTGCTGCATGTCCATTTTAGAAGCCCAACGTTGCAATGTTGAAATTCCTGTATTAATAAAAAAAACTATTAGGTAATTAGGTATGGTATTTTATAATTTTATTGATATGTTATAACATAATGGATCATCAATTAACCTGGTAATGGATAATTCAAGGATTCTCTTAGATATATGTAACTCACCTTGCTCAAATATCTCAAAGTAAAAGCTTGAGGAATATCCTGTGTTGTCCATTTTATATTTCTAGAACCTTTAATTTTTCGTAATTGAGAAGGCGTAAATATTTTTGGAAAGATACTAGCACATTTGCAACTCTGCGACATTAATTTTCTTTTTACAGCTCATTCTTAATAAATTTATTTTTTCTTGCATATTTTGTATTTTCCTATCCTTTTTTGCTGCGTTGATAAATTAGTGAAACAACCAGACACTGCACAAGTCACAGGCATTGTAAAGTTTATCAACAGTTATTTGACATTACGATTTTAAATTTCGCGCGGTTCGTATGACGTCATGAGTTACTTTTTGCGGGGGAAAATAATCAAACAATGGGTTTAAATGGGAACGAGGCAACCTCCTAAACACGCTTTTAGTTTTACCAAAGAATATAGATAGGGGAAGAAGGACAGCGTTATGGGCTATAACGTATATGCTGTGATTTGGGTTGCATAACTATTTACTTGGTTAAATATATCATTTTTTGTTCGAAAATGCCGCTGGGAGCTCCTAGCGTCAAAGTGCTTACCTTATCAGTGGCATTCAGCATGTAAATGCGTCATTAGCATTCTTGAGCTATAACAGTGTTGCAAGAACTTTCTCTCTACAATTCCAATAGTTTTACAATGGTTGTACCCGAAATAAACTTGTATTCTGCCAAAGAATATTTAAGTAGTTTGTTTCTGCTTACATCTAAGTTAAGTCAGTTACAAAGAATATTAAATATAGGTGTATATTCTTTGGTTTGTTTTGTTATTATTTAAAACATTTGTTGTCAATCGGATGAACTGGTACCAAGTAAAATAAAGGTTTTATAAGTTTCACATGCAACACTTTTAAACATTTAATAGGTAGCTAGGTACCTATAAAAATTACATAAGAGGTTTCTAATATAATTTCAACAAAAAGTTCACCGATGAGCGCAAGATTATACGGAATACGGATTGTCCCCACTTTATTCTCACAAAATTCTATAATGAATATAGAATTAGCTATGTACAAATAATGAAAAAAAAACATTAATAAACAATATACGGATTTTATTTAAAAATTTTAATACGAGAGGAAATTATTGTTCAAGTAATGTTGACGATTAATATAGTTTACAGTGATCTATTTTAAAAAGCAAATAAAAACAAAAATAATATTGTATCTTGTGAAGTTGATACGTATAGAGTACAGTACGGCTACTAAAACAGTACGCCTTGAATATCTCATTTACTTGATGCATTAAAAAATATCTATTTAGGCACATTTAAGTTGGCGATCTCTCTATGTATAGTCTCAGCAAAGAATAAGACAATATTATTCGAACATTTATTATCGACATTAAATTATCTTTCAGAAATGTATGCAAAAATTTAATTTGGTGATTAGGGATCTGACCCAAGTCCTGTACAATCTGTTATTAAAAAAAATGAATCGGGGCGGTTTTCACAGAAAACTCACAATTATTTAATAATTTATACTCTAGTTTAAATTACTGCACTTTAAACGTAAATTAGAGTAGAAACGAAAAAGAACTTATGTGGTTAAGGAGCTGCAAACTAATCGAGGGTTGGGGTTCAATACCCAACAATATACCTTTTTTTAACAAATTATCTGTTTTCTTTATTTACCTTGGGGTTAAGTGGTAGAACAGTATGCTAATTCGATTAGCACGCCTGAACTTTGCCCCTTTGAGCAACTTATGTATTCATAATTCAAGTATATTGTAAAATAACAATTTCATTTATTTTTGCTCAATAAACGACATTTATTATTATTATTATTATACTTAAGTCGCTCAAAAATTATGCCAAATAGCTATTTTTAAATAAATTATTATTACTTGCATTTGACATAATTTTTGGGCGATATAAATAATAATTTGTTAATAAAGAGTTAGGTACCTATTGTTAGGGATTGAACCCCAATTTGCCCCAACCTTTTACGGGTTTAATTACTTTTTTTTAAAGGCAGATTATAGGAAATTTGAGTCAGATCCATTAACGCCAGTTTAAATTAAAATATTTTGAAATAAAGATATACATTTCTTACTCTCGCCAATTTCAATGATCTATTAAATAAATGAGATTTTCAAGGTGTAAATATTACATACAATAAAACAATATAATATACAAAGTTACAAAGAATAGGAAGTACGCAAATATATCTGTAAGCATATAAACGTACATTTTTTAAGCTTTAAACATTACTTAAATGTTGTATTTTTTTGTTGCGTGTACCAGACTGGTTTGTAGTCCTTAAATCTTGCGATAGCCATTTCAACGTTTTATGGAGTTTGCACGTAATTAAATGATTAATTAAAAACAGTTTATGAGAGTAACATGTGTCTTGCTCGTTAAGCCACCCTGGTACTAAAATTTTCACTTTATTTACACTATATGCTAATAATGTTTTCTTAAAACTTACACACGACTTACTATTTTTAAAATAATATTCAAAATGTTCAAGTAACATTGTAACTATTTTTATTAAAATACTTGAAGGTTTTTTTAGGTAAATAACACAGTCGCCCGCACCATAGTCTTTTTGCTGTAAAAACAGTTCATTATGATGCACTACAGAGTCACGGCTGCACATATTTTGACACTGATCACAATTAAAACGTAAAAGCGTTTTATGAATGACATAACCAGCTACATATACCGTCGCACAAGATTCTAATGTGGCTTCTTGATTTGGTTGTGTTGAAACTTCTATTACCTCACTGAGTAAACTGAGGTCACCATCTTCTGCTAATTCAGTTTGTTCAGCAACTGTATATGGTATGTCCTCAACATATCCCATGACGTCTTTTTCTGGCACTTCAACATTCGCCATGTTGACAACAGCATCTTCATCAACTTCGCAGTTGGAGCTCTCTGTAGGATGCTGCAATTTAACCAGCATGTTGAACTGTAGTGCTTGGTGGAAAGATTTTACTGTGGGGTTCGAATAATTGCCTCCCCTATACCTCAGGACCGCGAAAACATTTTCTAGAGGATCTTGGTTTAGTCTGCTGGTCAGGAGGAAATGATACCCTTCTTGTTTTAAGTCTTCCCATAGCTCCATAACTGACTGCATGGTTAAAATAAGTCCCTTAAAACAATAAACACAATTTTTTGATGTAGCACAGCAGAACTACGGCGCTTTCTTGTTTTGGTAGGTGTTGGCATTTCTAACATGGCCTGTTGAAATATGGTTTTTAAAAATAAAACATACTAATAACAGAAAAGATTTTCATGCTGTAGGCTCCATTAAAATGCTTTACAAGCTCATTGTTTTGCCTACATATTTCTACACAATTTATCAGAGAATTCAAAACGTCAATAATTTTTCTGTATTTTATGAAACTGCCAACTTTTGTTCATTTTGTGTTATTGAATAAAAACTCCTAAAGAAGTGAAAATTGATCACCCTGTATACTTACTGCTTGGGATTTAGTTTTGATTTAATTAATAAAACTTTAAAAGAAATTTTAACTAATTATACCTTATTTAATTAGTACCTACACGAAGATCGAGCAACAAATTTGGGGAAACTATAAGATTTAAGCCCCTATAATCGGACATCGTGTTAACCTACTATCGATGGAAAATTTAAAAATTTTATTATACAGTGTGGTGATAAAGTTCTACACAAAATTAATAATTTTGTTATTTAATGTTTTTTGGGAAAACCCTGACACGTCAATTTTATTCTTTAAAAAGTGGACATGGCACCGTCCATAGACTTTCCCATACTGGAAATTGTTCATATTTTCTTTTGCATTTAACAGTATAGTTGTTTTCCTCAAAACGGCTGCTTGAGCGCTATCGTAAAACCCCGCCTCCTAACATGGTTAGGTGAAATTTTCGAAGTCCCTGAAAATCATATTTTGTATGGCATAAAAATTCGATTTTTTTATTTTCTGATTCTTTGAAGCAAAATAGTAACGACAATTAGAATAAACAATAAATTTTTCAAAAATAGAAGGGTGAGGGAGGCTTTTGTTTCTGCGCTATGACGTCATTATTAATTTTTTCAAATGGAAATCCCATTTTCCCCCCTTATGTTGATAGATCTCGCCAGTTAAATATGGTGATATAAAAAATTAGTACCCCACATAACAATTTTTTGAGAAAAATACACACAGTTCAAAAAATTCAGATTTTTTTTTAATTAAAATAAAGCACCACATCTGTTTCCTTAGAAACGTTAAATTGTTGACTTTGACACATTTGTGAAACAGTGGTAAATGTTTTAAAATCAAAATTAGGTAGTTTTTGTCATAGCTCTTATTTTCATTAAAAATAAATTCTGAATTGTTTGAACTTCATGTGTATTTTTCTCAAAACAATTGTTACCTACGAGGGGCACTAATTTTTTTACATCATCATTTAACTGGTGAGGAGATCTATCAAAATAAGGGGGAAAATTGAGTCTTTTTAAAAAATAAAATGACGTGTTTCGGGGTTTTCCCAAAAAACATTAAATAAGAAAATAATAAATTTTGTGCGGGACGTTATCACCACACTGTATACAGAACGGGCATTTTTAAAGGAACTAACCTGTATCATAGACGAATCCGGTATGGTATCTGCATCTAATTGCATAGGCGAAGCAATATGATCTTCATCCAAATGAAAAGAGCCCGAACTAGACGTCGCTTTACCATAGACCCTTGGCATGATCTCTTTTTTAAATGCGAGTTCTTTGGGCGACACTGGCGATGTTGCGTGGTCAGGTTGCATGGCAGTTTTGTAATTTAAGGGAACAGCATTATGACTCAGCCTATTTTTTCTTGAATTCATAAACTGCTTTTCGGAAAAATGCATGGCACACACAGTTCTTTCACGTAATTGTTCTTCAGATAACGTGAAAAGCTGTGGATTGCCACAATTAATCAACCACAAATCGCGTCTTTCTTTTTCTATAGGAAAACGAAAAAAGCTTAAATCGCAGTCGGTTCTGCGATTTCGCTTACATTCAAAATATACGCACGAATTAACCATGATTAAGATTAAGCGTTCGAGTGATCAATTTCGGAAAAGGAAACGTCAAAAGAGTATACGACAACACTGAAGACAAACTTCAGCACAACTGAATGTGAATTTCCAGAAGAAATTCTTATAAGCTGTCCTGTTAATTAGCCTAAGGAATGGGACACGTCTTATCAGGAAAGCACATCAGTAAGGAACGATGCTAATGAAGAATTAATCGAAAGTAGGTAACGACCTATGACTATTGACTTATTTACGATAGAACTGACCGAAAAACCTATTTTCATAAAACGTAAAACATTTGCCAAACTTTAATATTTGTGGAAAAAATATCAAATAAAAGTCACTAATAATAACTTTTGAGCATATGATTAAACTTTGAGTAGTTAGTAGCTTATTATTTCTTATTGCAGTATGTTTAGAAAGTTTTCACTGCAAATTGTCTTTTGTTTTGTTACATAGCAACCAGAGCACACTATTCATTTGTTTTTACAACTAACACAGTCAAGGCACACTAGATTAAAAAGTGTTTTATAAAATATTTTAAAAGTTTGTGAAAATAAGTATGTGAAACCATACATGAATGAAAAGGGAAAAAAATAAGCTTTCCAATGATGCAAAATTTTGATATCCATTCCATTTAAAAAAATGTAAGTTTGGGCTGTACCTCGAAAATTACGAATCAGAAAAATATTAAAGTAGGCCTATTCTGTAGAGCCTACAATTCCCTACAAGCTCTTTTTTGAAAATTGAAATTATATGAAATAATAAAAAAGTTATGCATGGTTGAAAAAATCGACCAGTTTCAGTTTTTCGATTATAACAAGTAGGCTATGCGTTTTTTTCGGAAAAACAGAAGTGTCAATAAATTGGCCTCATAAATGTGCACCTTTTTCCCCATTTGACCGAAGTTGTATCTCTTACCGTTTCCGAGATGCCAATGGTGGCACCTCGAAAATTACTCCACTCTGTATAAAATCTTGTGTATATTTTGAGCGCAAAATCAAATTGCCAATTTCGCTCTTATACAAATAGCTGTTAAAATCATAACTCTGTAACTTCCTTGCAATCTGGCAACGCTGAGACGCGTTCTTGGGAAAAATGCGACAGGGATCTGTAAATGCGTCCCCGACCGTAGCCGTGAACGAGTTCATTAGTACTGGCGGCGGCTGCTTGAGGGCCAGGCAAGAACTGAGGAGCTTTTAAATAATACGCTAATAACCCATAAGGCTGTCCTTCTTCCCCTATCTATATTCTTTGATATGTATATATAAGTAGCC